>CAKAOI010048363.1:9308-57977 GCA_916701655.1 Sebastiscus albofasciatus | reverse complement strand
CAGTGAGCGGCAGTTGTGTGGACGGAAATGCCTTGTTGATGTCAGAGGTCAGAGGAGAATGGGCAGAGTGGTTGGAGATGATAGCAAGGCAACAGTAACTCAAATAACCACTCGTTACAACCAAGGTATGCAGAATACCATCTCTGAACGCACAACACGTCCAACCTTGAAGCAGATGGGCTACAGCAGCAGAAGACCACCCGGTACTAGCAAGGTGTACCTAATAAAGTGGCCGGTGAATGTATTTTACTCCTCTGTGCCATAGAGCTCAATCGTTTACCAGGAGCCCAACCAGAGCGTTTCAGACAGAGGGTGAAAAGAGGTGCTGCAGCCGGTATGAGACAAGTAAAGCGTTTTTTGAACATTAAAGCAGGTAAACATGTTCTAGTAGAAACCCCAAATACAAGTATGCACCTGCAAAAAAAGCATAATAGGTACCACATGTTGAAAAATGGTGCTGAAAATAATCCCCAATAAATGCACTTGTTGTTTGAGTAACATTTGCCAAAGGAGGGAATTACTGAACCATTTCTAAAGAAGTAGTTCAGAGTCTGGGGAAATATCCGTAAAGCTTTCTACTGGATCTCTGTCTCGGTGCAGTGACTGTGTGCAGCTTCTCGGAAGCTTGTGGTCACAGTGAGGTTGCCAAGTTTGGTACCATAGGGCCTGTAAAGAGATCTTACTAACTGCCTGAATAAGAAATGCTCCCTAAAAATGTTGAATGATTCTTTTAAAATGTGTATTTGTGACCGTTTTGAGTCTTGGGCTTGGGGCTGCATGACAGACTTTTCATAGGATTCGTTGATGATAACAAATATAAAGATTAAAATCAGCTGTATCCTTTAACATGGAACCAATGGAATCATTTAGTGACATGCAGGATTTAGATGACAGAGCGGTTACTGCATCTCATTCCCATCAGACAAGTTAAGCTATTAAAGTGGCCTATGTGTTATATATTGTCAGTATCCGTGTTGATACGACAGATTTGATTTAATAGATGTGTTAAGAGTGTGATCCAAATCCTCGATCACTTACGCTTTTATCTGATGCGGATGAAAAGGATTAGTCCAGTTTATGTTGGAACCAGAGCTTTTGACTCCCGATATCCACTCAGCCGACTGCAGCTCCGCACTTCACAAATCTCAAGCGGATATAAGAGAAACATTTGAATAAGACTTTTCCCCTCTGGATCTCAATTCAAATACAGCTGTTACAGTCAGTTCACATGCTTAACCATTGAAAATGATGTCACAGCTGCCACCGCGGGATGGGACTCACTGCGAGTAGATGTTGTAACAGCGGTTTCTGGTTACGCCATGCGTGGGGGTAGGAAAGCATAGAGGACAGGAGAGGAGAGGAGAGATGTAGTGGGAGGAGAAGGGTAAGATGTTGCGGATGAAGTTTTGGTGCTGTACTGTTGGGTTGGATGTTTACTAGGGGTGTAAGAAAACATCGATACACATGAGTATTGCAGTATTATGTTTTGCGATACTGTATTGATTCTCCAAAACGCTGTATCGATTTTTAATTAAATCTTAATCCACCGGCTGATCCAGCCACTATTCTGTCTTTCGGAGGTTGTAGCCAGCTCAGTTTTAAAGCTAGAGTGAAGATACTGGCATCATATGATACTAGAAAACCTAAAGGATCCATTGGTACCAACCACGGAAAAACCGGCATGGCCATTTTCAAAGGGATCCCTTGTAGGGGTGTAACGGTGGATTCGTCCCGTACCATTTATTTCAGCTCAGGCCATTTCGGCAGAGACATTAAAATGATGAGAATAGAATAGAAATAATTAGTTTCACTTTCGTATGGCACTTTGTAGGCGGACGTTTTACCGGCGTCCTTTGATAGTACATCAGTCACCTTCAGTCCAAAACACAAGTTCTTACAAGTTTGTCAATACAAGTTCTTTGGTGACAGTGTCGGCTTCATGGTAGCTCCGACAGCAGGGTTGCCAGGTCTGTGAGACCAAACCAGCCAAACAGCCCAAAAAAAACAGCCCAACACCAGAACTCAAAATATTCCCCTGCCAAACACTGCTTTTAAAGTCCAACAACATTGCTGTCATTGCCAAATGTATTGTAATATCTACAGAGTAACACCATAAATGTTTAGTGTGCCAGCATTCAAATCAGTTTTCCCTAAACAGTCCTTTAACCTCGGTCCCAAAATGGCCTTTTTAATTAGATATAGTATTATCATAAATAAAATAAAATAGCTCTGTGAACATGTAGCTTCACACTAACCTGTGTGTGACATGTCCTATGTCCATGTGTGCAGGTTATGGGCTGATCTAAAGTCAGTTTGATAGGATTAGTTTTTTGGGGGGGATATTATTCATATAATTTGCGTGCAAAATAGGTCTTCCCGTCCAGCGGACACAAAATTCAACCCACGGCAACACTTCAAAAGTAGTGCAATTCCGCACATACTGACGCTTTGTCAGACCGCTTGGTGTCACTTTTTCGGTCGCAGTAAACACGTTATGAATTAAACAAAAACATGTGCTTAGGTTTAGGCAACAAAACCACTTTGTTAGGTTTAGGAAAACACAACCTGGTTGGGCTTAAAACTATACTACGTTTGTAGAACAGTGAAAATGACGCTGAACGTTGTGAACACGAACAACGTATAGCTGATTGTAACGTGACGCACAGGACACGAAACAGGTCTCCTGGATGAAAGCCTTGTGTTTGTTGGACCCGTCCACCTCCCCTCACGCCAGCCAGGTGTGTGTCTTTAAACTACGTCACCACAGCACTTTCCTCCGAGCGTTTAATATTGACACCGAGGGGTTTATATTGTAGTTAATGGAAGCCAGGCGTGGTTCATACCAACACTAAAGGGTGCCTTGTGCGTCGGTATCTAACGCCAACGGCCGCGATAAAGCGTGGGAATGAGAACGGGTGAACTGGTGATAGCTATAACAAATCACATTCTGTGTTCGAAAGGTCAGTTTATAGAAGATTCAGTAGTTTTGGCCAAAGCTTCAAAGTTTCACTGAATGACTTACACGTCAATTACATCATCAAAAGAAAAGAAGGCGCTGTTGGAAAGCGCTCATTTTATTATCTAAGGCGGCTCCTTTCCCTTTGAATTAAAGAGGTGTAATTCTTTCACTTACTGAACAACTTCGATTAGAAAGATTTCAGTTTGTGTGAAAATCGTAGCCAGAGATTTCAGGGGGATGTCTCACTCTGACCTTAATTTGATTCTCAGATCACTTCTGTTGTTCAGACACATTTTCAACGCTTACAAAATCACTGCCACTACTTTGTTTAACTTTACATCTCTCTTACGGAGCCCGGCAGTGGCCATAGAGGGGAAAATAGATATATTGAGGTTTAGTCATTTGTGCGTATAAGTTATAATTTGTTCCCATGTTTTAGTTCATTTGTGCGCACGAGCTGCTGTCAAGCCACCATTACGCACGGGAACCACAGATCTGCAGGTTACATTTTGTGCAACCAGCATCAGACCGTTGTACAATAACCACAGAACCCCCCTGTGCTTTAATGTGCATGTCATCGTTTTTCAAACAAGGCCAGCCAAAATATTTTCTGTAGCTCCACATTGTTAATTAGAATAGCCTACAGGTAGATGTGTCCCAGTGTCACTGTCAGTGCGTCATGATAAGGATAGCCAAGTGATTAAAGAAGGTGAAAGTAGTGAATGTGATAAGTCACAGCCTCTAATGCACCCACTTATAATAATGGCTTCTTTCTAGTATAGTAGGTCCCTTTGCTCTACTTTCCTCCCCCGTTCTGTTCTACCCTACGCTATACTGCTTAACATGACGCTGTTCCTCTCTACTGTTCGTTCACCCTGTATGTTGTGCAGATGAAGTACGGGGGCGCCAAGGACACAGTGGTCCAGTTTCTCTTCTACCAGCCAATCAGGTACCAGTGGAGAGAGACTGACTTCTTCCCCTGCTCGGTCACCTGTGGAGGAGGTGAGGTGACCATCATTCTTCGTGTTGAGTAATGGTTTGACATTGTTTGAGCTTTTATTGATCCTCAGCTTTTGTGTATCCAGCTTCATCTGTGTGCGCTCTCCTCCCCCAGGCTATCAGCTGAACTCTGCAGAGTGCACAGACATCCGATCCAACCAGAGCCTGCCTGAGCATCATTGCAACAGCTACCCTGAAAACACCAAACCAACACCGAAACTCAAGGAGTGCAACATGGACCCCTGCCTAGAGAGGTAGAGATCATCGCTAGTTGTTATATAACTACATTTATGATCAAATTGACGAATGTTCTATCACACAGTGACGGTTATGGAAAGTTAAAGTCACGTCTCCTCTCTGGCTGATTATCTTCTCAGCTCAACTCAATGCTTCTTTTATGAAGGGCTGGATCGATGGAGGATTTAATCACGAAAGCTTAAGAGCAGAAATGCTAAATCAGCAGTGCAGTGTACCACTTTATTATAACCTTGAAGAGCAAACTGCTATTAATAAGCACTCTGAGTGGGCTTACATTTAGCTTTCCCAAGCTTCTAATAACCTCATGATTAGGACTAACACCTGGATATCACAGACTCATACAGTGTTTTCTGATATTTTCTATCCTCCAGTGATGGATTCAAAGAGGTGATGCCGTATGATCACTACCAACCTCTGCCTCGGTGAGTCACCATTACAATCCTTCATTCTGAAAAAGTTACTTTACTGCTGTGATTCGTCTATTGTTTGACATGTTTCCAGTTTGGCCGGGGTGTTGGCTGAGATCTAACACAGGACGTGAGTGGGCAGCAAGTGCTCATAATTCTGTGATGTGATTACTGGTTGGAATACATCCACTGAAGCACCCTGAAGTAGGAGAAGTTACAGCAAACAAGAGTTACGGAGAGTCACCTGAACACGTTGAAGTCTCGGGGAGAAATGCTGTAAATCATCCACAAAAGTTGCTTAGAGGAATTTATCTACATGAAAAAGGGACGTTATTACAGCCTTGCAGTTTCATATTCCTACTAGAAAATAATTTATGTTTTATTTATTCATTTATTTGTTGTGGTCACTTTAAATGTTTAATTTATTTTCTTAAATTATACACATTCTTAATTTTTTTTTTTTTTTAAAAAAACCACATTGTTCCCAACTTAACTACAAAAAGCTTAAAGATAAAAAAAAGAATATATCCCAATTTAAATCTCAATATTTGAATGCAATGACAATTTTCATAACAGCCACCAATGCACACAAGTAATCAAATATAACAGTCATGGTCTGAAATCGTCAGACCATCCGGCACTTTGGTGGACAGGGAAAACACTAGTGATGGGAGTAGAGAATCGGTTCCTGTTGTCCGATTCTTTGGCATCTCATGCCTCCGTGACTATCGATTCCTCTTAGTGATGCTTTCCGACAGTTACGCATGCACAATGATTCAACGGCATATGCACGCTGTATCAGTTTGTTTGGGACCGTAGAAACGGTGGAGAGAAAAAAAAACGCTCAAAAGCATGATGCTCCTAAACCTGAGGGGATGCACCCTGTTTTTTCCCTGATAGTGTGACACTGTGAACGACAATTCTGTGTTGTAATCAGCAGGAGGAGGGTTAGTAACGTTACCTGTTAGCATCCGGCAGGCAGCTCAGTCCGGATTGGTTAAATAACGGAGCTACTGACGTTAACGGAGGTTCCATTATGGTGCGTTCAAGCTCTGTTCAATAAAAATTAGTATTTGGCGAGGGTAAAGTCTAACTTTATCATGATGTGTTCAAATGTCATCTCGGAGTTTGTTTTTTTTGACATACTAAACTATGAATATTTTCATAATTTTTGATATACATGTACTATACTATGACTTTTTTCATCAAATTTTTCGACATACTATACTATGATTTTTTTTTTTTTGACATTTTCCGACATACCATTTTAGGACTTTTTCCGTCAAATTTTTAAACATATATATAATATATGAATATTTTAATTTTTTTTATTTTTGCGAGAAGCTTGAATAAATACAGTTGTTTTCAGTTTATTTAATTTATTATTTAAATAGAAATACAATATTTTTTGTCCTAATCATTTGAATGTGGGTTTTTATGCAAATAACCACTGTAGATGACAATAACAAAGTACAGTACAGTGTACAGTACCCTCCCATCCCCGAAGATAGGGCTCCCCCGAGCTACGGTGTAATTCGAACACTGTAATTTACCATGCATATAATGTTTTTTTTTGGTGTAAAATATATTGAACATTGAATGACATCAGTTCTAAAATGTTATTCCTTCATTTAGCGCAGAGATGTAAGAATATATTTTAAAAAATCGAATATCGCGATGTTATGTTTTGTGATACTGAATCAATTCTCAAAACCACTGGATCAATTTTTAATTAATAGTTTGCATGCAAAGATGAACTCAGTCAATACTTTATTTCATTTGTAAAGAGATGTGTTCTCTCAAAGTAGTGCTGTGATGTTGGATGTTACAGGGACTGTGATAAATGCAAATTCCACTGTTCTGATTGCATAAAAAAGTGAACTCTTTTAACTCAGATTTTAAGCATGTGATAGCATGTTCTTTATACTATGACAGTTTTCCTAAAATTAGATTAAAATATCGCAACATATTGAATCGTAACCTTTGTATCATGATACGTATCGTATTGCCAAATTCTTGCCAATACACAATCTTACATTTAGTGCATGGATTTCAAAAGTTGCAGATCAAATGTCTTGCCTGCCTCCGTGAGTTAATTGTGATGGGAAAAATAAAAAAGTCCTGATGAGCATGTTTATGAAGAATGGAAATGTGTTTTTAACCACAAATCACAGGGAAGGCCGTAATAGAAAATAAAATATAGTCAGGCCTTCCCTGCTCCTCAAAAAAAGTCTACCGTCCCTTCCTCTAAGCCCCCCCACACTCCAAAGAAATAAATTAAATCCCCAACTTAACGAGCAAATGAAACAAACGGTGAAACAAATCACCTTCATTTCATTGTGTCTTAAAAGCAGTTACTCTCAGTTAGTGCTCTTCCACAGCAGCTGTCTCCCAAAGTAAAGTGTTACCCATCAATCAACACTCCTCCTCTCCTCAGTCTGACTTCCATCTATCCATCGGGGAGAGACTGCTCCAGTTTTGCATATGATTTATTTTTTCTTTTTGAATTCCTCCCAAAAGTTAGTTGGCTGTGCGCTCCATCCATGTGGTGTTTTGAGCTCTGTGAGTTCCCATCGGGTGCGACTGCCTGCCTCAAACTCCGTCACAGGGAGAGAACGATAATAAGTTTCCCCGTTTCCTTTAGACTTGCTAGGCTGTGTAGCGCCGCAGCACGCTGCTGCACACCGGCATATGTTCAGTGCAGAAATGTGTGTGTGGAATCGGTGCCGAGAGAGAGTTCATTGATGTGAGTATACCCGTACTGCGGGTGTGAGGCTTTTTCCCCCAGAGGACCCGCTTGACTTTAATCTCTGCTGAAGTCCAACAACTGTTGAAATGTTACAGTGAATTATATTATCACTGCTATGTGCTGCACACTGGACGCATTTTTATTGTCGACTGTCATCTAATAATATTACTGTAAATATTACAGTATTGCTTTGTACCTTAACAATTGGGGAAACGGCCTCATTTAAATTTTAGAGGGGAACACCACCTAAATTAAGGCCTCGGAGAGTACTCTCTCTCAAAGACAGAAACCAGAGAAGTAAGTCTCAAACTTGTGATGTCATAGGGTGAGGGTTCTCAAACTTTCTGGGGTCAAGACCCCAAGCCCCCCAGGAAGAGCGCCGGTCATTGATGCCAATTTCCGTAGTGGCCAAACGGTGGTACTACAACTTCCGTGTCCGTCATGTGACGCCATTTGGCCCAAAAGGACTTTTTCCCATAGACTTACATTGGGAAAGAGACGTCTGTAACTCAGCGAATTATTTTTTTTTTTAGGTGAATCAACTTCCCAGTATGAACACTTGAATAGTCCTTATTTAAATCTTTAGGTCCTAAAAGTTGTAAAACGCACTAACAGCCGAATCCAGAGTTATTTTCCTTCCTCCGTTCATGTGAATGAGACCCAGACCGAGACTGGAGCGAGGGCTGGGAGGCAAAGTTAAAGGAAACGCTCCTGTGCCTGCTCCATGGGCCCAATGGATACGTAAGATCCGGGTACTTTTCCAGTCTGAAGTCGAGCCATTTTGGCTTCATGCGCCACTGAGCGACTTTCATAGGAATGAACGGGGCCCCGTCTCCAACGCTGTATCCAGGTCTCTTTATTCATCCCTGGCTAACACGGGGAGAACATGCAAACTCCACACAGAAGGGCCACAAGCCGGGTTTGAACCTGCGACCCTCTTGCTGTATTAGTGTATTTTGTAGGAGCACCCAGATAATCATACAAGAGTTCAGAGGACTGATTCTTTGTATTTTCAGTATCCAGAGGTTTAATGTGGTGTTTTGTTTCATTGAAAAAAACATTGTTATATTTTAAATTTAGGTCTGGACATTTTATGAAGATCAAACAATGTTCGATGCATCTTTAAATGACATGAGGAAGCATTAATTGAGCTCGGCTCCTGTCCTGTCCTGTGTTGTGTTGTGTTGCGTGTGCAGCTGGGAGCAGGGCCCCTGGACCCAGTGCTCGGTGTCCTGCGGTGAAGGCGGCGGCTGGCAGGACCGCAGCGTGCTGTGCGTGGAGGAGGACACCCACGGTCAGTTCTCCCAGGTGGAGGAGTGGAAGTGCACCCACTCCCCCCGACCTACCACCCGACAGATCTGCAACACCTTCGCCTGCCCCCAGTGGGTGGCCATGGAGTGGTCTCAGGTCAGTGTTAACACCAGCCAGAAACTCATTTGAGCAACCAGACGGCTTCAATCAGAGGTATAAAATTCACCTTGTTTTTTATTAAATTAGTTTTCTGGACTTCCAAAGGGGGAATAAGATCAATCTGAGGGTCACAAGATGATTAACACAGGAAGAAAGCAGCATTTTATTATTAATTTTTACTATTATTTGTACAGCCTTTTTCCCATTTCTTAAAAATGTCTGAATCATTTTACTTCCTCACTGTTCAAATGGACTGAATGTGACTGAACTGGTCACAACCGGTAGACGTATAAACTGGTAGGATTACAAGTAGAGCCAAAACATATTGGGAATTGATGATGAAAAAACTGTTAATCGCTTGAATTGATTGATGCCACTTGTGAAGTGTATAACATGTGAGATAATGTGTGTGTGTGCTGCCGTCCCGCTGCAGTGCACGGTGACGTGTGGCCGTGGCCTGCGGTACCGGGTGGTTCTGTGCATCGACCATCGCGGGCAGCACATCGGAGGCTGCGAAGCGTCGCTCAAACCTCACGTTAAGGAAGACTGTCTGGTCCCCATCGCCTGCCACAAGGTCCGAGGTAGGACACTAAGAACTGACGGAGAGTCTCTGTGTGTGTATTATAAGAAAGCTAAGAACATAACGGACAGGGTAAATCCACGTTTTTGTTATCTTCACCACCATCTTGACTGTTAGTGAGCCGGGAGGGACAGCTGAGTGAGATTCATCTCTTCTTAGTTTGGGAGGAGAGAGGAAGACACACCTGGTGATGATCTGCACTCTACTGACTGCACTTTGCTAGTTGTACATGTATGTGATATATGACTTTTACATCCCATTAGATACCTTATATTATCTGCACTCTGAAAAAATGCATAGCAACATTGCATACACGTATTATATACTGAACATTTGGGTACAAAACTACAGACCATGCAGTACTAAAACATTGCATGTATAAGCAACATACTGATCCAAAGGTCAATTTAAAATAGAAGGCACGTAACATTCATGTTAATACAGCACGAATATAATATAAAAATGTGTTTCTTGCTCTTATAGTGTATGATATATAGTAGGCTGAACGCACTGTAGTTGTGACTCAGGGCTCTTTTTCAGTCATGCTTAGCGCATTAGCTGTGGTGATGGTGTGTGTGTGTGTGCGTGCTGTCCTCGATGCCCACCAGTCACCACCATAAAAACAGCAGGCTTCATTTGCATCAGCTTCCATCACGAGGCCTTAATTTATGATCCGTCCACCGTAAGCGAGCATCGCCGCTCATTAAACTGCTGGATTCTTTAAAAGCTCGTCATTCTCTCCCAGAGAAGCTCAGAGTTTTGCACGCACGCATGTGTACGGTACGTCTCTAAATGCCACTTAAGAGCTTTCGCCCGTAATAATAGAACTCTGTATTAGACGACTAAACTCAGATACCTCTCTGCGAGACACAGACACAGACACAGACACAGACAATACAAAATGATGGACCGTACATAAAGATATGAGCTGGCTTTTGGGCTGAAGGGTGATTGGGTTTTGGGAAATGGTATTTTATTATTTTAGTTGCAGCCCAAAGTGCTTCACAGCAGTAAAAAATAGACATAAAATGAGCATACAATAATAAAATAGTATGAAATAGCAATGCAGAAAGTAAAAAAAAGAAGAAAAAAAGGGTAATAGTATAGAATAGCATCATAGGCATCAATAAAAATAGTGCTAATCTAATACACAATCACAGTGTGAGCATAAAGGGGTGGAATGCATCAATGAAATAGCCCTCACTTGTAACTGCCTTACATTAAAAAAACGGTCATTAAATTGTTCCCATCATTCAAACATATTGATATTCATCATCTATAATTATTTAGCCTCCTGGTCCATTATCAGGGAAAAAGAACAAAACATTATACATGCCCAACACGGGACTATCGATCAGCTGCTTAAGTGATGCGTTCTTAAATGGTATTTGAATGAGGATTTGCTGCAGGATTGACGTATGTAAAGAGGGCAGCTGTTCCAGTGATTGATGGCAGGATAAATGTCGCTGCATTTGGTCATTTGACTTTATAAAAACTCAGATTTAGTAGAATAAATGCTGTTACTAAAGAATGTGACCGTGCTTAAGGCGAGTCTTTCCTCTACTGGTAACCATGACAGTTTAAGATGCACGATGTCTGTGTTCGTCCTAATGGGAGAAAGTGTTCTTTCCCCAGATTTATAAATCTCTCTTGTGAGAGACAAATAGTTACATCACAAATTCATGAACGTGTCGGCCACATGCAGAAGACAACAGTCCAGTCTCTTTGCTTTCCTCATCAGGACCAATTTGTCAAGTCTGAGAAAGATAAACTACTCATGAACATGCACATAAAGTGTAACTATAATATAATATAATGCAAGTTCAGCAACACATGCTGCTATCTTTTTCGAGAGAAGTGCGAGAAGTTGTGCTGTGCTTGCTGTGATTTTACTGATGTACTGAGGAGAGATGCTGGACAGTGCTGGCAAGCTAGCCAGATGTATGGTGGACTGAGACAGTTGGAAGCTCCGCTTGAAAGCCCGTCTGAGGACGACCCAATGATATCAGTTCCGATAGTTGTATTATCACTCTTTTACAGCTGCTAGGCTATTATTGTGGCTGCTTCCCTCTCTCTCTCTCTCTCTCTCTCTCTCTCTCTCTCTCTCTCTCTCTCTATCTATCTATCTACCTATCCCCCTAGCTGGTCTCGGCAGATGGCCGCCCGCCCTGCGCCCGGTTCTGCTCCAGGTTTCTTCCCAGTAATCAGGGAGTTTTTCCTGGCCACAGCGCGCTTGGTGGATCTTGTTGGGTCTCTAAACTATGGTGTATGGTCTAAGACCTGCTCTCTATATAAAGCGTCTTGAGATAACTTCTGTTGTGATTTGACGCTATACAAAAATAAATTGAATTGAATTGAATTGAATTGAATTTTCTTGGCGCGGTGAAAAGCCGGCCGTTGCCACATTCTGTGTGAAAGGCCCACAAGGAAACATGTTGACCGTGGGTATTTTGAAAGGTCAGGTCATTTTTAGGTCAGATAATCATTTGTTATATGTTGATGTAAGGTGTTAGAGCCATGCAGTAGGTCCACGCCTACTCACCTCCTGCTGGGACAGCTCTGAGTCCTGCAGTAGACAGGATGACGTCCCCAGGTTATACAACTGTTTGGTCCAGGAAGGATCCTCTGATGTGCTTGATGAGTTCAGGCCCTGATCGCTGGTGTTAGACTGGGATGACTGGGGGTGTAACTCATTTTCTGTCTCTCTTCTGTCAGAGTCCCTGCCAGTGGAGGCCAAGACGCCCTGGTTAAAACAAGCCCACGAGCTGGAGGAACAGCACACTGCGACAGAGGACCCCACGTGAGTTCACACACATTTACACACATAGACAACATGCATTGCCCTCTCTTGTTTAAGTCCTAATGTTGTGCTCTCTCTACCTAAAACTGGAAAGTTTTACACTTTATTGTTTCATGACACCGCCCCGTCTGTGCATATTCTGTACCAGTCAGAATGGCATTGCTCCACTGTCTACATAGACATACAGTAGGGCGTTTTCACAACAAACCATCGTCCGAATCAGAGTGAAATCTATAGTTTTGGTTCTATTTTAGTTCTATTTAGTCTGGTTCGGTTTCACATTATTAATATTTCAGCTTGAGTGAGTCAGGTACAGTGTGTCTCTAAAGCCTATCAGTGTTGAGATTCTCCTCCTGTCGTCACTGACGTCTTGGTGTTATTGAATCAGAAATGGAGGAAAATAATCTTGTATGTGTCTGTGGTCATCCAGAGCTACGATAGTACATCAATATCTGTACAGAGACCAAACTCTGTGTATAAATGTATTATGACTGTCTACAACGTCGCTGCCGTATTTATGCCTAGACTTTATCTTGAGTGTTGATGGAGCAGCTGCATCGCCTGGCACTGATCGATCCAAACTCCATTCAGAAAACAAGCATTTTAAAAGTCGTTGCTTGTCGTCTTGCGGACAGACCTGACCAAGGATGAATTCAGACTTTTTAGAAATCTGCGTCATTATGTAGTTATTTCGGCTTCCTTTTGATCTGTTTATTGCAATTAAATCTCAGTTCATACCGCAGCAGCGACGTGTGGCTCTCTGAGTACAATGGATACAGTTTTCTGAATTCACCGAGCACCAATCTGGTGAGATTCTCATCGTGACTTCATGAAAGTGACTAGGGTGCTAATTCAGGCAAGATACAGACATTTTGAATAGTACATTTGCATGTCTGAAAGATTCTATATAATGTCAGTAGATTCAGCGTATATGCACTCTTTATTCATGCTAATCAAACACTTCTCAGGCACATCGCCCTACGCACACACACAGCTTATCCAGGGCTGTGTGAATCTGTCCTGCTCTGTTTCCTCTCTCTTTGCTGCTGATGATAAGCATGTGATTATTGCCTGCTGCTCCAGGCCTGGTCAGCTCTGATAGCCTCCCTGGGATCCATCAGTTCTCAGAGCTCACACACACCTCAAACACTTTGCACACACACCTATGGCAAATCTCCATCACATGCAGCCCGGCAAATCTTATGTAAGCCACATTAATTTGATGAGCATGTGAAGCTCAGCTCTGGTAGTTACCCTGCATGCTACAAAACCCAGGGTTAATACCTCTGCATGCATTAAGGGGATATTCCAGCTAAATTAAATCTAGTATCAAAGAAAAAAAGTCGGAATATTATGAGAATAAAGTCAATATTATAAAGTAGTAATTTCAGGAGTTATTTTCTTTTTTTCTCGTAAAGTTATGACTTTATTCTCGTAATATTACGACTTTTTTCTCGTAAAGTTATGACTTCATTCTCGTAATAAACGGATTTTTATTCTGGAAATCTCAGATGTTTTTTCCCTCAATGTGGCCCTACTACTCCGTAGTACATTGTCTCTTTGGCCCTCACTGCATTAGACTTATATACTATATACTTAGAAACTTATAAACTGTGTTACCTTCATCACAATGCTCAGATGTTTTGCGGCTCCAGACAGATTTTCTTTTCTTTTTTATTTTGCCTAGAATGGCTCTTTTGATAGTAAAGGTTGCCGACCCCTGGTTTAGACCAACAGACCATGGACTATATATATATATAGGCAATGGCACAGACATTAGTTGTAAGCTAGCTATAGTAGCGACACACCAACTGTGTGTAGGAGTGTGTCTGTGTGTGTTTCTGTTCAGCTCAGCCTCTGACTGAACCCACCAGAAACAGTCTCTGTTGTTATTTTGTTCCAGTCGTTCTCCTTTTCCTTTGTCTCTGTGAAGCAGATTCATAAATCCCTTCTGTAAACAAGCATTTTTTAGCTCAAGTCGACACATTTTAAAATGTTAGTGAAGATAAAGGCATGCAGAATGGATTGCGAAGGGAAAACGATCAGATCAACCAGACCTCATCTGTAGGTGGTCGCATTGCAAGTTCACCTTTACCTCCACCTTTTATCTCAAACCGCCTGTCAGAAAGTCCTTCCACTGCAAAAGAAGAAAGAATAGAGCTCATATAGCAGCATTGCTTCAAGCTAGTCAAGGGATTGCTACAACGTGCAAGACATGCATGAATGTTAATAATCGTTAATGAGCTTTTTAGTCTCTCTGATGTCATGTGATCCATTCATGCAGGGTTTTCCTTTAATTTCTCGCCCGTCTCAAGAGAGCCCTACAGAGAGACTCACCTCCAGGGAACCTCTGCTCTCTCTGCTCACCCGTGTTCGGTTGCTGTAACAAGCTCACTGTCACACATTACCTCTGGTGCATCTGCCAGTCAGCAGCTTTAGGATTTCATTACATGAAGCAGCTGGAGTTAGGGTGGAAGGGGAAGAGACTCAGTGAACTGAAGCAAGTCATCAAAGTCATGTTATCTGCTGTGTACAGATTGGAATGGAAAGTAAGAATGCATTGTACTTAAAACGTAGTTCAGTTTGAGGTACTGGCACTTACATTTATTAAAGATTATTAACATTTTTATAAAGAAGCAGCTGACAATTGGATCCAGATAAGGAAAGCAAAGCATACAACAGACATAATCACAAAACTGCAAAAAACAGAGTTTGCTCTGAGTGACCTTCATTCAAAGAGGCCTTGAGGAAAGATTTATTTATTTCAAACTAGTGCTCCCCAAGGTCATACTGGAAGCGTGATTATAGTATAAGTCAGTCAGTCCTGCAGGCATTCTGCAGAGCCTTCGTTGAATTCATACTGACTTTCAATATAACGATATGGTTTGGAGGGATGAGTGCTATCAACCTGAACCTCCTCAACAGGGTTGTTGGAGGATCAGCAGCGAGATCATCGGACAGAAGCAGGAGCCACTCAGCATCATCCATAAGAAACGGATAGACACTACACACACCTTCAATACTGTTAGCTCCGACTCCCCTAGACAGTGGCATAACATAAATTGGGGGCTCGTCCAGGATTTGAACCCGGGACTGCTTGCACCAGAAGCGAGAATCATACCCCTACTACAACCTCATGCCCTCCAGACGTCGATATAAGAGAACCCTAAGAAACCAGAAGGGCCGCATCTAGTTTTGTCCGTACCTCCATCTGTCTACTGAACTCTTAACCCCCAAAAACTGAAGGACAGTTCTCGTGGTCCCTCTCCCCACTTGAACTGTATGAGGACAGCTGGAAAGACTTGGATGTGACCCACTTGCAAAGCCTACATTGGGTTGCTCATTTTGGCTGGAGTGTCCCAAGTCAAAAGGCAAAGCATCAGTAAGCCTCACACTGGAAGGGTAATCTTTCCAACCACCACGTCTCTGAAGACTCTCCATGTTTTCTCCCATGTCATACGCTTTGTGACAAACTTGCAGCGATATGGGATGGTATGGGACAAGTGGGTCCAGCGATCACCCTTTCTTTACAATGCAAACCCCCACGTGTCTGTGGATGAATGTCTGGTTGCATTTTGTGGGTTGCTGTCCCTTCAGATAATGCATACCAAACAAACCGGACAAACATGTACATGTTACCCTAATATGGATTGGTTTTCCATAAAAATGCTTACTCATGATCTAGTAGAGCGTCTGTAAGTCCTCCTCCATGGCTTTCAACACCGTGTGACAGAGGCTGCAGTACATGGGATACAAGAAGGACACAACGCATGCTTGTAGTGACAGGAGATACACAGCATACGCACTGATTTTATGGGAGCATATTAACAGTAAACAGACAGCACCGCAGTACAAGCAGTAATACTAATAGATACTGACATGTTTACACAAGTACAGCGGTAATGGAAGCCTCAGTAACACGGGGTCTTTGCCGCGTTCAAATCTCTGCAACGAACTTTAATATAAAAGCTCAATCACAACATGAAAAACAAGTCTGCCCAGTCTGCAGTATTCCACACGCCATGTTGAGGATGGAGAGAACAAAAAACAAAGGGAAACAGTGGTGCCAATGAAATACAGATTGCATCATATCTCTATAATATACACACTCACCAGCCACTTTATTAGGTACACCTTGCTAGTACCGGGTGGTCTTCTGCTGCTGTAGCCCATCTGCTTTAGACGTGTTGTGCGTTCAGAGATGGTATTCTGCATACCTTGGTTGCATATTAATACCTGCCGCTCGGCATCGGAGACCGATGCATGGGACACCCCTCTTGCGTTACTTTTGGACGCACCAGGGACGGCGTGTCAATATACGCTTGTTACATGCATAGTGTCCTTTCAAAATAAACTTCAGTTTTCACAGGAACTAAGATTTAGGCAACACAACCTCTTAGGTAGGGTTAGGAAACAGTCGTGGTTGACGTTAACTTCACTGACTAGCGACTCACATGACTCACGGGAGTGACAATACCGACGAGTGACTAAAGACTGATGTGATAAAATAAGTCAACTTTATACTTTTAGTTTCACACAGCACACGAACAGCGGCCTCCTGGTTGAAAGTGTTGTGTTTGTTTGACCCATCCACCACCACCACCCCTCCCACCTGCTTTAAGCGGACTCTCACACTGTGAATACTACGTTACTTGCTCCGACCGTTAAATAACGCTGTTGGTGGGTTTACATTGGAGTTAGTTGAAAGCCCGGTTCGTCACATACTGTTGCTAAAGGGTGCCTCCATGAGTCAGTTTCCGATGCCGAAGGGGCGCTGCCCAAACTGTGGTATTTGATGAGTTGGGAGCGAGAACGAGTTAATCTTGCTGGTTAGCCATTGCACTGTAACAGAAGAATTAGCAGGCTTTACAGGTGTTCTTGGAAAGTGACAGAGTTGCAGAGACCAAGTGACTTAAACAGAACCATTGCGTATTCTGCCCCTTCTTCATACCCAGTCATTAGATGCAGGGCACAAGGTTGCACATAAGAAGACGTCTGTTTGCAAATCATGTTTGGCTCAGGAGTCTTATCATGATATAAGTTTCATGTACAGACAGCGGCATTTGTAGATGGAAAAAAAAACATTTTCCACACAGTTCAACACAGCTGATAATCTGACTGAGCACATACCCATTCTCTTCTGTTTGCTGTTATTCTGCTCAATTCATCGTTTATATGTGCTGTCAGTTTAAGTTGATACATTGGCTTTGCCGAGCAAAACTAATTTTACTGCGTCATCCTGCTGCTTTGATTGTTTGGTAATCATCTCAGAAAGATGTTAGAGATCCTGAAAACCTGTTCAGGCAATCAGCCCCACTTGGCATTCAATTTGTGCCATCTGTTTTCATTGGCAAAGGCTTTGGGCACAAGTATTGTTGCACACTCGAGGCACTTGATTGCAAGTGTGGGGCTATCCCCACAACGCGGCTTCTCAAGCCAAAAACAATTAAAAAAACATTTGAACTATTCCATCCAGCCACTGACCTTATATTGTAGAACAATGGTCAATAACAGCAGCAACCACACTTTATTTCTGTTGCTATCAGGTGGGACTTTGCCCCACTTGCCCCAAATGATCCGCCACCTCTATGTACATAAGTATGGAGTTCTTGCATCTTATGGCAACTCCAAAGGGCATGCTCCAATGTTTTAGCAGATCATTTTCAGCATTCTTGGTTATCTTAATATGCACACCCTACCACTCTACCAGAGCTCATTGTAGTCTGTTGACAATTCTAAACTGAATTACAGCCGCAAGCGGCAGTTCGCGGGTTCAAGCCTTTTTTTCGCTCAATAGAACGAAGAAGCTCAATTACTAATCTGAACGCCACAAGCAGCAACGAGCGGGTTTCTGGCTTCACAAAGTCACTTCAGTTAGTTGAATTCTGTCTAAATGAGGACTAATTGCACACTCAATATCTCGCCAGTCATAATTCTTGGGAAGCATTTTGTTTCATGTTTCAATAGCTTAATAAAAATATCCAGCAAGTTTGGTGATGTTTGGACAAACTGTCATTGATTTATGGCCAAATTTGCGCCAGGCCCATGCACGTTTTGAACTGATGGCGCCAACCTTTTGAGCGATTACAAAATAGTTTTACGCATGTGGTTCAACATTGTTATGACACTTATCCTGTGAGTTTTGTCATGATTAGACAAACAATGTCTGATTTATAGTCTGATTTGTGTTATGCTACGCTCATTCTTTGCATTTGTAGCCCCCCCTAGTGGTCGATTTGAATGAAACCTTCAGGGTATGTTTCAGGAACTCTTGTGGACACATCCTGCATGTTTTGTGATGATTGGCCTTTATAGAGTCATGGCTATGGACTTATTGGCGTTTTCAGTCCAAAATGGCAGCAGCGCTACCGCAGCGCTACCGCAGCACCATCTAGCAGGTGTTGTCAAAAAAGCACCGGAGTTTCGCCTCTTTGCTTCTACACTCTTTTCCATGGCTCTCTCTGTATCCAGTATGTTCTCTACCTCTGTGTTCAGGTTCATACCTGGGCCCTGGTTACCCTGCACCACCACCTGTGGGCCTGGCAGGCAGACTCGGGAGGTGAAGTGCCGGGTGCTGCTCTCATTCACCAAGACGGAGGTGGACCTTCCAGAGGAGGAGTGTGGCGAGGACAGACCCCAGCTGGAGAGGCCCTGCATCCAGGGGCCATGTACCAAAGCTCCAGGCATCTCTGCAGGCCTCCAGGACCAGGAGGTCCCTTACATACAGACAGACGAACTGTACAGCTGGGACTACAGGGGCTTCACCGCCTGCTCAGCCACGTGTGCCGCTGGTGAGGTTTCTCAAATGGACACTGGCAGTTAAAATGCTTTTGTCCATTCCTATTGTCCTTTCATGTCCAACTGGTTCTCATCTGTGTCCTCTGCCCAGGGAAGCAGACAGCAGTTGTGAGGTGTGTTAACAGGAAGCAGAGAGAAGAGGTGGAGGACTCTCTGTGTGATTCGTCCAGCAGGCCGCCAGTAATGATCCGCATCTGTTACCCTGAGCCGTGCCCCCCGAGGTGAGAGACCACAAGGTCACAGGACACATAGAACAAGCCAGCCACAGTGGGGGGGCGAGGTTGAGTGAGGTCTGTCTGTGCTTGTGTCCAGTTTAACTTTGAGCTCTGGATCACACATATTGGCTGCGTATTTCACACAGCATTTTACCTCCTCAACATCACTGCATCCTGCGCTTAGTGTTGCCCAAGATAATTAATAAAACACTTCATTTTACAGGTCCGCACATTTCATGGTAATTAGATGATAATTAGCAAGTAACCTATTTGAAATTTATTTGGAATTACTGCCAAATTACCCCAATATTTACCTCAAAATTTATAAAAAAATGACTTTATTATAAACATTATTTCATTATTTAATTCCACTATAACTGGTAATTCATTTAATACATTTCCAGGAAAAGAATACAAAGTTAATTGGCATGCTTTATTGACATGTCTGCTGATAAATAGATAATAATTAGTAAATAACTTCTTTGAAATGTCTTTAAAAACTCCCTGAATCATGACATTAGCTACCAGGTTACATTTGTGTAGACAATAAGTCACACAATGGTGAGATTTGTGTCTGATCAGAAGTGACTTCTATTAGTTTTCCACCTCCGATGAAGAGCAGCCGCTTCTCAAGCCTAAGGGCCCTATTTTAAACATTATATGCTATTTAATAATTATTAAATCATGTTTGTAATAAAGTGATTTTTGATCAATTTTGAGGTAAATATTGGGGTAATTTGGCAGTAATTCCAATGAAACTTCAAATAGGTTACTTGCTAATTATCACCTAATTACCATGAAATTTGCGGACCTGTAAAATTACCAAATAGACTTAACTAAGTTGGGTGGAAATTTAAGGGTTTTTGGTGATACTATTGTGGTGCTAGACCACAATCAGGGAGTTTATCTCAAAGATTCTTCTTTGTTTGCCAACACTCGGTGAGTAGGGAACAGGAGCTCATGTTTCTTTTCCACAACTTAATGAGATTTGAAAGAAGGGAGGGGAAAAGGCCTCCGGACATCAAAGCTGACGTCAGCATATCTAGACCCAGAAACCAGGAGATTATGATCAGACAACCAGTCCCTTAATCACTATTACAGTCCTTCTAATTAGACCCAGTAATTTGTAACATACACAGCGAGCACGTGGTTCCAATATTTGCAGCGAACTCCTCTGTGCTGTGGTCTCCTTTAAAAGAATCCTTCATGCCTTCTACATCACAGAGAGCAGAGAGAATGAACCGCAACTTTTAAAAAACGTAAATCATTTTCCTTACCATGCTAGAATAACTTGGAAATGAAGTTCATTGATGGAGTTTAGAGGAAAACTAAACAGAGCTGCCTGCATCGCTTTGAATAAACACTGGGATTACAGCTGGGAGTGCAGTCAGAGGGTTCGGGACCGTTGCAGAGAGCTGGTTCTTTGTAGACTGATTTATATGCCATATTTGGCCATCCAAAACAAATACCTTACTGAATAAACACAATAAGACGTGCGGTCGGGCCGGGGCTATAGTGAAAGGGTCGGGCTGGTGGAGAAACACAAGTAGACTGTGTGGCTCCTGGGTACGGGGACAGGCTTTTACAGCAACACAAATGGATCTTTTGCTGAAAAAAGGTATATGCATAAATAATAAAGACGTGTGAACTTTTCAGTATTTTAGTCCACCCAACAGGTGATTGTTTTTTTATTCAGATAATGGATAAAATAAATTAGTTTCAATGAATTATAACACTCACTCATCTTCGGGTCGCAGGGGGCAACAGCTCCAGCAGGAGACCCCAAACTTCCCTTTCCCGAGCCACATTAACCAGCTCTGACTGGGGGATCCCCGAGGCGTTCCCAGGCCAGTGTGGAGATATAATCTCTCCACCTAGTCCTGGATCTTCCCCGTGGCCTCCTCCCAGCTGGTCGTGCCTGGAACACCTCCATAGGAAGGTGCCCAGGGGGCATCCTCACTAGATGTCCAAACCACCTCAGCTGGCTCCTTTCAACGCAAAGGAGCAACGGCTCTACTCCGAGTCCCTCACGGATGACTGAGCTTCTCACCCTATCTCTAAGGGAGACGCCAGCCACCCTCCTGAGAAAAAAACATTTTGGCCGCTTGTACCCGCGATCTAGTTCTTTCAGTCATGACCCAGCCCTCATGACCATAGGTGAGAGGAGGAACGAAGATTGACCGGTAGATTGAGAGCTTTGCCTTCCGGCTCAGCTCTCTTTTCCAATCCCATGTTCCATTGTTCCCTCACTCGCGAACGAGACCCCGAGGTACTTGAACTCCTTCACTTGGGGCAAGGACTCATTCCCTACCCAGAGTAGGCAATCTGCTAATCGAGGTGCCGATCCTCATTCCAGCCACTTCACACTCCGAACCGGTCCAGTGAGTGCTGGAGGTCACAGACCGGTGATGCCAACAGGACCACATCATCTGCAAAAAAAGCAGCGATGAGATCCTCAGCACATCGAACTGCAAACCCTCCTTCCCCTCCGACTACGCCTTGATATCCTCTCCGTAAATATCACGAACAGTATTGGTGACAAAGCGCAGCCCCGGCGGAGGCCAACCCCCACCGGAAAGGAATCCGACTTACTGCCGAGAACCCGAATCCAGCTCTCGCTTTGGGCGTACAGAGATTGGATGGCCCTGAGAAGTGACCTCCCTCGCCCCATTCTCCAGCAGCACCAAAGTTTCAGTTTATTCGTCCATAAAGTCATTCGTACATAGCTCCACTCTCGTGTCACTTCCGGTTGCAAATAACCAAGATGGTGACCACCAAAATGCCAAACTCGAGGCTTCAAAACGGCAGTCAACAAACCAATTGGGTGACATCACGGGGACTACGTCCACTTCTTGTATACAGTCATCACAACATATCTAAGGATGGACTGTCAGAACCAGATGATTAAAATACAATGGGCAGATAGAGACAGTCCAAACAGTTTAAAACTGTGCATATATAGGGTAAAATATAAACCTGATTTTCACGATGTAGACATTTTACATGCAAAAACAAATACTTGAGTTAATGCGATACATTCCCCTAACCCTACAAACGCCTACATGTCACATTTTAGAGTGAATAAGGTTTCAGTAGGTCTGATGTAGTTGCTGAACAATACTAGCGTGATTCAATAATTACTTGGCCAGTTGCCTGACTTTTGAAGCTTTCCAGCTCTGGGGTCCAGAGTTTAGGTGGATTTACCCACCGCTTGATGAAACCAACCCGGTAAGATTTGAGGCCAGCAGGCGGGTCAGCGGGTGTGTTAGTGGCAGCTCATAGACTTCCCACTTATTTTGGCCTCTTGTCCCTCTGGCAGTCCTGGAGACACAGGCTGGATTCTCCTCCTGCTCTGGGAAAATGATTAGCTAATAACACACAGCTCCGACATTAAGCAGCACACACAAGTGAATTTCTGAAAACTGTATATGACTTTGATATAAGGCTTAGTATGACCGTATAGCTCCAGTCATTTTCAAACCTTGATCCCTGATTTGACACCGGCTAGAATGTCATCACTTGCTTTACCGTGGCTACCGGCTTCCTTCTGGCCTGGGTGCTCCAAAACAGTTGGCAAAATAAGCCAATGGATCTTCCAGAAATCAATCTCTGAAGCAGCCAAATCCCCTTGTCCCCTTTATTTCAACAATCTGATTGCTCACTTTGATCTAAGACATAAAGATGAAATGACATTGAAAGGCATTGAAAAGACAAGGAAACAAAAACCTGACTTGTCTCCCTCAGTCAGCAGCTGTCTGTCTGTGTAAGGTAGTGCAGAGGAAGTTGCCATAGTCATCTATAATAACAAAGGTTGGTTAAACCGAGTATAAGGCTGGACCGCATACGGTCAGTTAGTCTGTGAATTTGCGGCTAAGTTGTTACACGAATAGTTAGTGGTCATGTCTATAATGTTAAATCCAGTAAAGGTGCATGTACACAGCCTTCGTCCTTTCCACGCTTCCCATTCATTGTTAATGTAAGCAGCCGTGCAATGCATTCTGGTAGCGTGGCAGCGTGATTGGAGAGACGGAGCGTCACGTTGGCCACTCCTCATTTGCATAAAGTTGAGGTTTATAGGCTGCAGGTCCAAAATAAAGACAAATTCAGCAACTGCATGGATTATTTCTTGCATAAAATGTTTCAGAAACACAATTCGGTGAACTATTTTCGTGAATTAAGAGAAGAAAGTTTCCAAAGGAGCCGTCATGTTGGTTCCGGTTTGAAAGCTGGAAGCAGCAGCCCTGGTAAGATGATGACCATGGTAGACAGTAGAAGATTGTTCCTGCTACACATCCGTAACAACGCTGTCATTTCCATACTCATGATAGCATGAGCGCAGCTGGTTAGACTGTTTGCAGGTCATTAAATGGGCATTATCAGTGGTTATAAGCCTCATAGATGTGGGTCAGAAGGGGCCTGCTAAACCCACTGGTAGGTTTTATTAACGATTCACATGAGCGGTCACCAAAAGAAGGAATAAAAGAAGACGACAGCGACGGTGGTTTGGGTTAAAATAACTCTGGAAGTGCTGTAACTTTAGTACGAAAATTACATTGACTTCTGGTTTCACAAGGTACTCGGACGCCGGTCTCCTCGGTGAAAGTCCAGTGTTTTTGGACCCACCCCATCCACCACGACCTCGTCCCTACGCGGCGTTCATCGCTCTTTATACTTCCTGGTACACAATTACCTGAATTACATTCTAATTGGTTTCGTGGGATTACTTCACAGTATGTGAACAGCCTGCTTTTAAGTTTATCTGTAGCAGGGCCCCTGCTGACCCACATCTATGAGGCTTATAACGACTGATAACGCTGTTTAATGAGCTGATAACAGTCCAGTCAGGTACAGCTTCACACAGCTGCTGGCACGGCAGTGGATTCACAGAAGTGCGTCCTGCTCAGTGTGTCGGGAGGTTGCCTGGTGCTCCTGTGGCACACTTGGATATGGGTGGGAATACATTATCATGGATTATAGATGGGTATCTTCGAGGCAGTCAAGGCCAATCACATGTACTACTTTCATCCCTGTTGTGAACACACTGATAGTTAAAGAATCCTGTGGAGAGTTTTCCTCAAAGAGCAAATAAAGCATGCCATTATGAGTCAACCTGTGCCTTTTGGATAGCGTCTGTTGGTGATTGCCATCCCCCCTGTTAGCAAAATGACTGAATATGTCCAACTAGTCTGCCTGATTCATTGATCCTTTATCGGACTGAGGTTAGCTTCTACGGCCCCGACCACGGCTCTGAAACATCAGTAGCCCAACTGTGCTGTGTATACAGTAGATAAATCCACAGCGCTGTCCGTGGTGCTGAAGTTGCGACTTTTTTCTCTCAGACATGTAGAGACCGGTGTAACGGTTTCTTTTGTGTGTCCTTTAGTACCACCTAGTGGTGATTGTGAATAATTGTGCTGAAGAGGAAGTGAGCTAAAAGTAAACATGCAGAATAACAGGAAGTGGTGTTCAGGAAGTTCCTATTTGCTCAAGGACTCATGGTACGTGTCCACAGGGGTGTTTTTTATGGCAAGGGGATGCAACGCTTCCCAACATTGGACGCTTAGTGTGATGTCCCTAGACACAAGGCACTCGGCTCCTGATTGGACAAACGCTTTCCCGCCGTTGGCTGCTGCTCCCAGCTTTCAAACCAGAACCAGTATGGAGGCTCGTTTGGAAACTTTCTTCTCTTATTTCATGTAAATAGTTCACTGAAATGTGTTTCTGAAAACATTTGAGGTGAGAAATAATCCATGCAGTTGCTGAATCTGTCTTTATTTTGGATCGACAACGTTTAGTTTGAAAGATTATCGGGAGTTTGGAGAGGCGGCGAGTCGCGTCGGACGCCCGTGATTTACATAAAGTAGCCAGGACCTCAACTTTATGCAAATAAGGAGCGGGCGTCGTGACGCCTAGTCTCTCGAATCGCGACGCCACGCTACCAGAATGCATTGCGCGGCTGCTTGCATAGACAATGAATGGGGAGCGTGGAAAGCACGGAGCCTGTGGACACTTACCGCCATAGTGTGAGCATCTCAGTGTATAATCCTCTTCATCCTGCACCATTAAAGTCCACAAAACCGGCTTCATCCGTAAGTCATCTATCATTAACAGTTATGTGAACATGTTTATGTTAACATTTCTGTTACGTGTGAGGTGAATTTATAAGGGAGAACCCAAACGCAGAGTCACAGGCAGGAAAGTAGTTCAAAATAAAAGCGAGCTTTAATAATATTAAGCTGAATATACCGAACAACAAAAAGGCAGGGCATCAAGAAAAACAAAAAATGCAGGGAGGGGAACAAAGTACAAAAGAACAAATAGAAACAAACAACAAAAACCAAACAGAGGACAAAACCAAAAATACACTAACCAGTGAAACACAGGGAACACCAGGAATCAGGGCAGGAGGTAACAAGAAACACGGAGGACCAGGTAGACGGGGCTGGAGAAACAAACGATCCGACAAGGGCAGAGGGGAACACACAGGCTTAAATACAAGACATAATTAACACAGGTGAAACAAATCAGGGCGGGGCAGACAATCAACAAAAGGCGGGAAAACAAACAAAGGTGGGAAGTAAAACTAGACAAGACACAGAAGGAGAGAATTACCAAAATAAAACAGGAAACACCGGAATAACATAAAAGAAACCAAAATCACATAAACATAACTAATAACAAAAGACTGGCAAAGCCAGAACACGACAATTTCTTGAGTTTGAGTACAGTCTTTTTGACGATGGTTAGTTTGTTTGTCAACTACACAGAGATGTGTTAGTGTTAAGTGGTTAAAGCTTTATGTAAATTATATTTACTGTTGTATTTTCATCTTTTTTTACATACATTAACATACCTTTATGCACATGTTGGTTCTGCCAGCAGTCTTTTCTCTACTGATGCACTAGACTTATTATTTAGTACATACAAACGTACTTACTTGTTTGTATTTTTCTGTTCTTTTTCAGTTTTACAAATTACATATTTTCCTTCATTTAATCTTGCCAAACACAACAACCCGTCTGTTCCTTGGAGAATGAAATATTGGAGAACATAATGTTGAGCTGGCAGTATAGCTGAAAAATACGTTGCCTGCAACAACCCTGCTTGGACCTCACCCATCTTCAAACTCTGCTTTTGCTTTGAGCTCAACTACACACCTGTAAAGTTTTGCGACTGCCTCTTACACGGCTGATGCCGTCGCGGTGACAAAATCTGTCCACAGACAGAAATATAAACATTTGGCAAAGTACTCAGACCCTCCTCTGTGGTAGTTCCTGCTACTGTCGGTGTCTCCGGGACCACATTCTGCAAATCGCTTAAGAGTAGAGTACTATTACTGTAAGAGACAGTAACAATGTTTGGATCAATATACATGTGTAAGTCCGACTACTCGCCCAGAATGCAATCAAGCAGCACGAAAGAAACTGCCTTTAGCTCAGTGAGCTACCACAAGACTGTATCCTGCATTTCTCTCATTAGGTATGAAGGGCTAAGTTATTAATACTCGTTTGTCCAAAAACAAAAAAGACTCAGTGTAAATGTGTCCTCTGTGTTGCACTACAAGACTGGGGATATAATTGCTTATATCCACACACCATAAACAATGGCCTACTTTATTTATTCCTGAATGAAGGTATACTCCGCTCGGTGCTTCTGTGCAGCGCCAGTTGCCAGATACATTTGATGAGGTTTTGGCTTTGGTCACCTTACAGGCACGATGGTACCGAACCTGGCAACCTCATGACAGGACTCCATGCGAGCTGTGCTCAGTCACTGCGCTTAGCTTTCAAGAAATTGTTCCAGCAAGTAATTGTTGGTTTTATATTTGTGATTGTGCTGTGATCAAACAAACCGGATAATGGTAACTTGATCAGCTGTAGAGGTGTTGGTAGGCACATTCTATTCACTTTGGCTTACTGTTTTCCTCTGCCTCCAGTCTTTACTCTGAACTACACTAACCACGTCCTCAAGTGCAAGTGAGGACAACTGACATGTGAGGACAATCATAGAGGGACATCAGTTTGCATTTTGCAAAAACAGCTGTAGCTCAGGAGTCACAAGATGGCCCTATTATTTATGTGCATGTGTGTGGGTCTCTCTGTGTGTGTGTGTGTGTGTCTCTGTGTGTGTGTGTGTGTGTGCTATACATGTAAGTCACTGCGTTTACAGGCAGCAGATGGATATTTGCCCATCTAGCAGTCCTGCAAACTGGAAGCATGTCTGATTCACACACAGTGATTTATCGCTCTCTCCTCCTCTAATGGATATTTACAGGAAGCAGCTGCAAAGTGCACACACGCACACACACACATGCACACACACACACACACATACACACACACTGCTGTCTGCTGTTTGGGAGGCCAACAGTGAGAACACAGTGAGATGTATAAACTCCCTCTTCTTCTTCTTCTCTGTCTGTCTATCACTCTCTCTCCCTCTCTCTCTCTGTCTCTCTCTGCTAGTGACCGCTATACATCATCCTTCTCTGCGGGGATTCGTCTCTTGCCTTGTATTTTGTCTGACTTTAAGAACTTTATGAAAGCAATAGGACCCTGTGTGAGACAGTTGTGCTGTAAGAGGTCCAGTGCTGTCAGCAGCCACGTCTGAATCTTCAGTTCAGACATTTAAGAAAGATTTAGGATCTAAAATAAATGCAGCAATGCCATTGATCCTTCACACATAAATTTGACATTACTTGTTTCAGACTATCACTTTCATTCGGTGTGCAGATCTTGTTTTACTTACTAACTACTGCTGTAACTCGAGCTGAGAAATTATCTGTGCATATGGAATATAGTGAAGAGAAAACCTGGATAAGGTGTTGACATGGTCAAAGGCCTGATGTGTCACACAGCTGTCTGACTGTACTTGAGTTTCCTGGCTTAGACTGAGCCTAACTCTGGCTCTCCTGGATAACTGCCTGCCTGTTATAGCAGTATTATGGCACCCTTATTTAAGATTCAATTGGCAATATTAATAATTTTGCACTTTTGTTTTGTTGGAGGAAATAACTAAACAGCAAAAACTTCACAGTTAGTGCCACATAGGGCATTATTTCATATTTCAAAATCAGGTTTTGAAATATGAAACATATCTGAATATTCCGTTACAAGCAGTGACAGCTGTGCATCATGAGTGATTAATGGCACTTAGAAATGATGCTGGATCATAGACTGTATATAAAGACGGACGACGTGACAGCTCCCCAAAAGTGAAGCCAAAACACCTTGATTGCCCCCTGGTGGCCGGCTGCAGAATAGGTCATAAAGCCACGCCCCCTCCATGTTAGTGGAGGGGACGTGTATGTTCAAGTGTTTATTTTTCTGATAAGTTTGGTTTCAATTAGTTATTTATTGCTTTAAAAAGGGGGTGTGACGTCATGATTGACAGCTGTGATTCTCTCACTAACAAGCAATTGGTTCGGGCCAGGTGTATGGGTGGCACCTCGATACCGCGGCTCCAGCCCCCGACGTACTCGCCAACCATCACGATTTTCCCTGGGAGACTCACGTTTTTCATTGCCCTCTCACGGTTTCCTCCCGGGGTCACAATTCTCCCATATTTCTCCAGATTTATGACACATTTTCGCATTTTCTTTTTTTTTTCATTATCTTACTATGTTTCTGGAACTGAACAGTGTGTATAATCCCCTACTGTTTCCACCCGGACGACAACAGAGCTACACCAACTGTCGTTTCCCGGCAGAAGAGAGTAGTCTATGCTCGTGACACAGCGCAGTTTGAGCTCGTGTTTTAGCTGCAGCGCCCAGAGTCGTGCTCTGCTCGATGCAGCGAAAAGCTGTCGTGGCGCGGCACAAGCTGTTAGAAATAACAGGTTTCGGAGCGCAGTGATGACGTTGTCACGTTGTGTCTGGAGGGACCTTCAGTGAGTGAGAGACAGAGAGAGAAATACTCAAGCAGGAGCAAGAATAAATAAAAACTGATGAATATTAGTTTTTACCAGAGATTCACACACCAAGTTCACACCAGAGGGGCGAATTATTCAGTTTTCTTTCCTGGGAGTTAAAGGTAAAATTAACAGCTTAACTTAAAAATGCTGTTGCAAGAAACTTTTCATTCTTTTAAAGTCACCAGAATGCAGAAAACAAAGTCTCTGAAACTCAATTTCTTTCTGGGGGAGGACCCCCAGAACCCCGTGCTTTGGTTTTGAAATCCTCCCTTTTCTTACGGTCTCAATATTGCCAATTATGGGCTCTACTGAACAGACTCTGGCTCCAAATGACAGCAAAAGCACAAGATGTGCACTGGACTGAGCAGGAATACTTCTTTTCAGGATACATGTTGCCCTGATTCCTCCATCCTCAGTTCCATAGCTTTTATCTCTCCCACACAGTGTGGGTGGGAAGAACCAGGTCGTAACAGGGCCACAAATGAGCCACAAATGGGTCATTTAATACTGTCGGTGAAAGTGGAAAAAGGTATCACCTCTTCCTGCGCAGTCCATCTCTCTAGAAAGAGCTTGCATCCTAATATTTATCAGTATTTTGTGTCTGACCTGCTCCATTATATCTCTCTCTCTCTCTCTCTGCAGGTGGGAGGTGACAGCGTGGACCGGCTGCTCTGCGTCCTGCGGCGTCGGCATACAGACCAGGAGCGTGTTTTGCATGCGTCTGTTGTCCGTCGACCAGCAGGATATTCTGACCGTTTCAGAGGACGAGTGCAGGGAGTTCAAACCTGCCATTCTGCAACCCTGCAACCAGGTGGACTGTCCTCCAGCCTGGGAGACCGAACCGTGGCAGCAGGTGTGGACTTATTGTTCGTGTGTCTGCGTGTAATTAAAATCCGACTGAACTCCTCCATTCCTACCTCTTCTTCTTCTTCTTCCTCTTCTTCTTCTGCTTCCTCCCTCCAGTGCTCCCAGTCCTGTGGTGGGGGGGTCCAGGTGCGGAAGGTCTACTGTAAGCAGCTCCTGTCCACCGGGGCCTATAGCAGGCTGGGAGACAGGGCATGCTGGGGGGCCAAACCTGCCACTAACAGAGGCTGCAGCAACACTGACTGTCTGCCCTACTTGGCAGGAGGAGAATGGGGAAAGGTGAGCGCCAGCAAGGGAAGGAATGAAAGAAATCATGGAGGGGAGCTGGAGGCTGAAAGCTTGAATGAAAGCAGAGCTACGGCCTGATCAAGTCTTCATTTCAGCCCGTTCTCATTCCCAGAGCATCAAATACCAATGCTTTGTCACGGACGTCGGCGTTCATTACCGATGTTTAAGGCACACTTTAGCGTTGGTATGAGACGCACTGGGCTTTCCACTTACAATCAATATTAAATGCTCAAGGAAAGGAAGTGGGGTGACGTAGCTTTTAGAGCGAAAAGACACACACCTGGCGGCAGGGAGGGTCCAACAATTAGTCTAAATCGTTGCTAATCTGTTCTGTTTTACTCTGCAGTGCTCGGTGTCTTGTGGTTTGGGGATCCAGCGTCGGGAGCCACAGTGTCGCCAGCTGACATCCATGGGCCACCTGGTGACGCTGTCCAGGGAGCTGTGCTCAGGGTTGGCCTCCCCACCGCTCGTACGAACCTGCCGCATGATGGCCTGTCCCAGTAAGAACGCACACTTCAAACTCACACACATATTGTAAATACCTTTATGTACTAGACGTTCACGTTTGGAAAAACAGAACATCATTATTAGGGGTGTGAAAAAAGGGGGTTTGTGGGTGTGAAAGAAATTCTGTGAATCCCTCTAACTCACCTCAGCTGGAACGCAGGATGCAAAACACACAGTTGAACGTCTTGCAAATGCCGCAGCGACTCCTGAGAGTCTGAATGTGTTTTGTCAAATGTTCTCTCCAGCTGCTGCTCCCTGCTCTCTCTCTCTCTCTCTCTCTCTCTCTCTCTCCCTCTCTCTCTCTCTCTCGACAGCTACTATTTGTTAATTGGGATTAAGGTCAAGGCTTGGTCAATGGGAGGATTAGGCTTCATCAAAAGTGCTTGTCGGATGGCCGAATATCTTCGGAAACCCCCCCCCACCCCTCACACACATGTCTGACGCTGGTCTCTCAGAGGCTGCAGCAGGTTCAGTTTTAGAGCTTGTCGGGAATGACGCTCCAAAGGAAAGGAAAAACTGGCATGGCCATTTTCAAAGGGGTTCCTTGACCTCTGACCTCAAGATATGTGGATGTAAATGGGTTCTATGGGTACCCACGAGTCTCCCCTTTACAGACATGCCCACTTTATGAATTTGCATATTTCTGCATACTGAGGTCCCTAAACAGTCTTGAATTACATAAATTGGGTCTCACTGTAAAGCTGAGACTCTTGTGGATCCAATGAGCCCAACTGTATTCATGTGTGATGATGTTAGTCCCCATAGAAGACATTTCATTGTAGTGAGACCATCTTTTTTTCTTTAAAACGTGACCTCTCTGTATAAATTGACCTGTGGTGTCCTCTAGGATAATCACAGCCTCATGAAACTTTACAGCCACAAACTAGAGACCTAGAGCATTCAGAGGATGGATGGCTTTCCTAGCTAGATTGACAATAAGGGGGTTTCTGAGCAGTTTACACAACAGAAGTGCTCGCCATCTAATCGCCCCAAAAAATGCAATTCTTGCAGAAATCTCAAAATGTCAAAAGTTTTTGATCCCAAATCACAGCATGAATTTTTCTATGGTGTTCCTCAAGGTCTTGGCGTCTTACTGTGGTATTTTGGAGGGATTATTGATAATTTTTATCAATTCTTGAGGGGATAAAAAATGGTTAAATTTAGCACCAAATCTGTGTAACAAATGGAATCAACCCAAAAACAACTTATGAGACATAATAGAGCATGAGGATGACCATCATATACTTCTATCATCATGTTCTAAACTCTTATACACTTTCAAAATTAATGCTGCATCTCAAATTAATCCTCAGATTCTCAGCTTTCAGATGATGTACACCACTTCTATGTGACATCTACTGTTGACCTGCTATCTCCCCTAAAGACCCCCTGTAACCCACTAAAAAAAGACAAAAACTGGTCTATTGTGGGCCTCAGAGGGTTAACCTCCTTAACTTTATGCTGCATCAATACAATCCTTCAGGTAATAGTAGGTAAAATATAAGAGTGCAGCGTGTCCACTTCACTAATGGATACCAAAGCCAGCGGTCAGCAGGCCGATCCATAATAATAATCACTACGGCCTCGAGTTGCTCTCCCATTTTTCTACCCATGTTTAAACTTCTCTGCCCCGGATCTTATCTCTCACAATATTTAACTTGAGTTAATGATGTCAAATCTATTTGGCTATTTCCCCTTTAGCCCAGGAGTTCCAAGGGGAGAAGGCGGGGAGGGAGTTGTTTGCATTCTTCTCATAGTCTAAGTATGACCATCAATCAGTATGGTTTACAATCATCATTACTCACTCTGACCCAAACTGCTTCTATTTGTCAGGACTTATTCTGGTGATATGCTTTTTAGCTGACATGTGTGACAGTGCACAAATAAAGGTGTCACACTGCTTCCGCCCACACATGTCTCTGTGGAATTCACTCAGCTTTCCTACTCCATGTTAAATATAGAACAGTCTGTGTCGTAATAAATACAGAAGTTGACAGAAAATGTACACCGCCTCGCGATAGGTCAAATAAAAGATTGCATGTTTGAGCCCAGAGGTCCTGGGGAAGACTTCTGAGAGACGTTCCAACCATACACAGAGTTCAAATGTTTTACATCCATATATATCCCTGCCCCCTCCTCCTCTCTCGTTGTTCCTCCTCTAGCAGCATCAATCTTAATAGCCAATCCCCACCAACCACCAACCTCGAGGTCTCCCATGGACTGACCCAGAATATAGAATAGAAAGCTTTATTGTCATTGTATTAAATACAACGAGATTCACAGTTGCCACATCTGGTCAGTGCTTTAAAACAAACAAATACTTGACAAGACTAAACGAGGCAGATAAAACATATAACAGGTAAAACACACACAGTTATAAAGCAAATAAAACAGGTGAAGTAGATGTAATAAATACGTATAAACAGAAGTGATACACTAGAGTGTAAAATATAAAAATATAGGTATGTAAACAGAGGTAATTGCACTTCTAAAATAGGTAAGGTAGATGTAATAAATCAAATGTAAACAAGTTGCACTTGAGGTGTATATTGCATCAGGGATATATGCACAGATAGAGGTGTCTTCACCCTTCATCCGTTAAGTATATGAGAATGTCGAAGGTTGATATAGTGTAAGACGTTTGTCTGGAAAAATATACATATATATATAAATAATATAATATATAAAAATACACTTATTCGCTTTCTGAAAGAAGAGTGAGATCAGAACAGCTGTCAGGACACGGTTAGCCTAGCTTTACATAAAGACTGGAAGCAGGAAGCAACAGACTGGCTCTGTCCAAAGAGGGAAGAAATGCATATCATCATCAGCTGTGAAGCTCACTAATTAAAAATATTTGGTATCTTGTTTGTTAATTTAAGCATATAACTCACCTTAAAATCCACAAAGCTTCTGCATTGCTGGATTAAACAGATGAGACACGGTGTCTTAATTAAACATGTTATTAAAAGGTTATGCGGGACAGTAGAGGCAAATCTGAACTGTTTTAGTATAATATGACAATGCATACCCTTTAAGGCAGCTCAACTGTTTATGCATGCCATGATATTTTCACACTTGTCATATTGTGTTGCTGTATGGAGCTAAAGCTTCACAATCAACTGTCTAACCTGTTGCATCGCTGTATAAACAAGCACTGAAAATAATAATCAAAAACGAATGAAACGGCACCACTGTATAATTCTGAAAAGGTAGAAGCTGCTCAGTTTTGATAGTTTTCTTTCATCAAATAGATTTTTAAATGTGTGAACAATCTCGCCCCATGCAGCTGTACTTTGTCCATTATGTCGCCAAAATGAATACCAATAGATAATAGCCACCAGGGGGTCGACAAATGGGGGTGGCACAGAGCAAAACAACCTTCTGTCGCTCATCTTTTTCAGTAAAGGAATACATTTTTGGAACCAACGGAAATAAAAATACAACCTGACCTGAAAAGTTTAATGAAAAGGTGAAACACTGGCTGAAACTAAACCAAACCTGTGATCACTGATTATTGATTGGGAACATAAATATGTAAATTGATTGTAACATACAATGTTGTATTATGTGTTTTATGTGTGATGTGGTATTTTTATTATTTTCTTAAAAGCCTAACCAGAATCTGTAAATTAGCTACGGCTAGAAGTCCTATATACATTGCATCGGTTGCACTTTAATTAAGTGTAACAACGCCTACATGTATCGTCCTCATCAAATTGATTAATAAATCAATAAATACTTAGTGACATATAGAGGTATTTCCCTACTTCGTCTCACTCTCAGACGTATTTCCCAAATTGTTGAACTATTCCTTTAAGTTTGTCTAACTTGTTTTCCTTAATTCAGTTAATTTGACTCATCATGTCTTACAACTAATGCACGAGTAAGCCAAAATGTCAAGGACGCCCAGTCACCCATAATTTATATTTTGAAACTATTTCTTTTGTTGCATTAAAAGAATACGGTTTCATGCATCAACTTGAAAAATTGCATAAAAAACATCCTCTCACTTTCTTTATTTCCTGCAACAGAGCACAAGAAAGAGATGAGACCCAAAGAGACCCAGAAGGTTCCGGTGAAGAACCAAGTCAGGCAGACGGTGAGACGTCCACCGAAGGCCCGGGGCTATGAGCCCGGGGTTAAGCGGTGTCCACAGCTGATGGGTACGCATCAAATCTACATCCAGACCCGCAAGGAGAAGCGCCTCCACCTGACCGTCGGCGGCCATGCCTACCTCCTGCCCAACACCTCCTTGGTCATCAAATGCCCCGTCAGAAGGTTCCCCAAAGCCTACATCCACTGGCTCAAAGACAGAGAACCCCTCCCCAGCTCCAAACGCCTGGGCGTCACCAAATCCGGCTCTCTGAAGATCCACTTCCTGTCTGCGGAGGATGTCGGGGTGTACAAGTGTGTCGCCGGACCGGCCTCAGACATCTTCACCCTTCAGCTGATAGGCGGTGACGGCAGGTCGACTGGCAGTAGACTGTCCACCGCCAGTCCTCGTCCCAACTGGGAGGACATGCTGCCCAATTGCCACAGACACTCCTGGCAGTCGTGGCCTGCAGTTATTGTGTCTCTGCTGCCCTCTGGTGGACAGGAGGCCTCGCTGCAGCCACGGGTGGAGGAGAGGCTGATTAACATCACCATGCAGGCTGACAGAGGAGAGATCCAACAGGAGCAGGCCTCAGAACTCATCTCCTCGCTGCTGACACACATGTCTGCTGCCCAGCTCTGGACCAGGACTACAGAGGGACGAGGACAAGCTAAAGGTAACTAGAACCCCAGCTGCCTTCAGGCTGCAGTGTGAAGCTGTTGTAAAACACCTTGAGATGCTCGTCTTATTCTCTGGAAGACAAACTCTTTCTTCCACCACTGTGTTTTTTTTTTTTTTTAATTCACTCCCAAACCTTCGTCGCTACTCTTTCCGACAAACACCAAGTGTGCTTTGTCGAAATCAACTCTAATTTCACCGAGTTTAATGTGAAAAAATGCCGAATACAGTTGTCGGATCACCACCAAACTCTAATGGATTGTTCATTGTGCCAATCCAAAAAATGTAATTCAAATCCATCACTGACTTTTGGATTAATCCTGCTAACAGACAAACAAACAAATCAACGCTGGAATGATAATATCTGTCCATGATATTGACAGACCAGAATATTGATCTTGGTCTCAATTCTAGGGATGAAACTGTTCCTCATGTAATGTTTGTATGTGATTTGTTCCACAGACAGACTGCCCAACTGGTCTGAGCGCTCTCCACTGGAGACAGTCGCGACTCAACCAGTGATCGTCAGACGGCAGCAGACCCTCCCGCTGACTTTCCAGAAGAACATTAACATCAGCATCGGACACAGCGGCCTCCTCACCAACACTACCCGATCGCTGACCATACTCTGTCCTGCAGACGGCTCCCCGCCTCCCAAAATCAGCTGGACTAAAGACGGAGCTCTGCTGCAGCACACTGACAGGTAACATACTGCAGGCTTAGCAGTCAAATACGTGTTTCACAAAGTGCTGATACCTTGCAAACGTTATCCAGGTACGTTGATCATAATATCATACACCAAATAATAAAAGAAATGGTCCAAATCAAAACAAAAAACGACTCTTGCCAAATCCCATGAGGATATGTGTGAATTATTACGATGTTTTATTTTTTTATAAACCACCCGTAATGGTCCACACTGGTGGATTAGTGGGAAATACGTAAGATGAAACAATAGCTCACATGTACATTTTGCTTTAGGGATTACATTTCTCAACAAATTTCCAACAAATGATTGTTTCAATCCAGCTGCATATAGGGTGTATACTACATCTGGTGTGCCATTTTATAGATTTTATTCAAATTGTATTAAAATCAAAATGTCACAAATAAAGCTGAAGTAGGTGAGATTGGAGTAAATATGATTTTAAAAAGTTATTTTATAAAACGGTCGCTATATTGTGACAGTAGTACATGAAACAGGTAACCTGAAAAAATCATGTTCCTCTGTGTCCTCCGGTGCTCCAAAGATTTTACAGACTGGAGGAAAACAAGCAGTAAGAGCTGATCTGAGGTCTGCTGTCCAGCTGCCGTCTATGAGAGCCGGCTGTCAATCACTCTGAACTCTGACCAAACGGTCAAACTAGGCAGCGCTGATCAAATATGAATCAATATTCTGTTACGTTAATGTCTATTTCTCTCCTCAGATGTTCTCAGAATCATCTTGTAGCACGGTTTAGCTGGAAAATGAGAACGTTTGTGACATCGCCGCCGCCATTGTGAAATCTGTTGAAGGAACGCCAAGTTTCGGTCACATGACCGGAGCACAGCCAATAGGAACGCTCTCTCAATGAAATGACCTGTGATTGGTCAAAGTCTCCCGTCACGGGCTAGATGTTCTAAAGCCTGAAAACAGAGCCATGAGGAGGAGCAGACGTCTAGTTATCTCTCAGAACACTTGAATTACAATATGCTGAAAGGTTATTATGGAATTTTTGCCCAATGATGACAAAAATATACTTCCTACTGCTACTTTAAAGGTCCAGTGTGTAGGATTTAGGGGGATCTATTGGCAGAAATTGAATATAATATGAATAAGTATATTTTCTTTAGTGTATAATCATCTGAAAATATGAATCGTGTTTTTGTTACACCTGGCAAACTTACTCAAAACAGTACTGCACTTGTCTCCAGGACCACATTTTGCTAAAAGGACACACACATACAGATTCACATGGTGAAAACAATACAAGCGTCGCTGTGGTAACAAGTAACAAACCAGTTTATTTGTCTGACTGTAGAAGACAATTTCACAGAACAGCATCTCTTTGGTTCCTCTGCTGGTTCTGCTTCCTCGAGGCATGTTGAGCGATGATACAGCAAAGTGGGAATGTCATTTATACTGCATGAAGTGTACACATATCAGGTTTTTATTTTTTATATATAGTGTTCAACATTGCAATTTATTAATATTTGAAACCAGGGGCACATGAGAGCGAGCAGATTTTAGTATCGTGTGTCATCAGTTTGTCCAGATATGCTGATGCACCATATTTCTGAGTTGTGATGGATATTTGTAACAGCCTGCGGATACAAAGCAACGTCTGGCATTTCCAGTGGCATACAAGTGAACTGTGCTATTGAGTTTCTGTCTCATTGAGTAGGTCTCGTCTCATGAATACTGATGACCTTTTGAAAAAGTGAGAAGGAAGCAAAACCACACACTTTGCAATTTTGGGAACTTGCACTGTTAATGTCCTTGTAGAATAAAAAATCATAGCCCAACCTTTAAAAACCAAAATAAAATAGAAATGATTTACTTAATTCTCAGGTTTGATATGCAGATTGAGGTTTTGAGAGCCGCAGCTCGCTTATACTCTCAGATGTGGGAGCAGGCGGCTGCATATGGAGGCCATCACCAATTTGCTGGAGGCCCTGCCAATCACACTACGACTCACTGCAAGAGAGAGTAGCTGTGAAGAACGTCCAAAATTTGGATGTTAAACATTTTTATGCCTCCGTACCTGTGCCATCCTGAACATCCATCCCTCCGCGTCCGTACGTCTGGTCCATTCAGTAACACTTACAGATAGTAACCTATTTGAAAGCTCTTTGGAATTACTGCCAAATTACCCCAATATTTACCTCAGGATTTATCGAACGTTGTTTGTGACTTTTTTCTTCACTTGCTCGGCTTTTCCTGAGGGACACTCTGACATTTTGAGAAAGGTTTTGGGTTGCCGTATGAACCAGAGTCTGATAAAAACATCAATATCAGGAGAGGACTTTAGAGATGCTGTGTGCACCCGCTGATCTTAGCCTGTCAACAAAGAGCCTCAGTACTAACTAAACTACAATTTGACATGGGTTAAATATATAAGATAAGATATGACATGTAAGTAAGAGCTTTGGAGTTGTTAAATGTATTTTTGATGGAGCTGGCCTCAGTTTCCTCTGCTTCGGTGCTCTGTACCGGATGCACTGAGATGATATTGATGTTGATCTTCTGATGTGATGACAGCGAACAAACACATTTCCCAAAATGTCAGTCTGCTCTTTTAATCTGACCACAAGAGAGAGAATCTTAGAGGAAGAAAGACAGACAGACACAACTCAAAGCCAAGGTGAGACAGAGACTTGATTGACATTTACAGGACCTGTGTGCTGTGGAGTAAAAAACAATGTTCTACATTGACTCCACTTTATCAAAGCATCGTAGCTGTGGAGTGAACCGAGCGCGACGACAGCTGAAGCTGTCTCTCTGCAACATGAGGTTGACCTTTTAAAACAACCTTCAGATTGTCTGAGGTCTCTCCTTTTCATCCAGTAATAATTATACCTACTTTTACTGCTTTTACGATTACTTACCAACGTAGTAGCTCTGTGAATACGGCAACATTGCTAAGAAGTCAACAGGGTAATAAACATTATTATTATTGTCTATTATGTCTGATGTAAACATGGACCTTGTGTGTCTGCAGGGTCTCCTGGGACAGCTCGGGAGGCCTCCACATCCTTCAGCCCAGAGCGTTCGACAGAGGCCTGTACAAGTGCACGGCTGCCAACACACACGGCTCAGACTCCGAGACGTCTCAGCTACTGGTGGCAGGTTTGTGACAAACTCAGAACACATTGATTTTTGCTTTACCCGTACCCTTTAAATGCAAAGTCCAGTTGATGCTGATGGGAATTTTGCAGGTATTTGGTTATAAAACAAAGTATTGGATAGTGATTTCTAACGGTTCCCAGGTATGTTCTTTATTATGTAACAAGCATCAGTCATTTTCTAAAATACATGACCATAACAATGCAAAAGAGATTTACTGTATTAGTGACTGATCTGTGTGTGTGAAACTTCAGAGCCACCAGCCATCACAGTGTCATGGAGGAATGTCTCAGACCTCGGGGTGGTGTTGGGCCACAGCTTGAGGACCACGGTCGGGGGACGAGTCGGTGCTCGCCAGGGCGCCAACCTCACTCTGGACTGCCCCGTCACCGGTACGTCACAATGCAATTCACGTCAAAGCTAGTCTCTACATCGCAGCGTTCCAGAGATATTCTAAAAAGAGTAACTACTTTTCTGTCGTATATGACAGCGTTGACCCCGGGAGGTTTAAAGGGAAAACTATAATAGCTACAGAAATCTTGTGCTTACATACTTGTCTCAGTATCCAGTAAGTATTTTATTGGTACCTTGTATATATTGAATAATTACACAGTAATATGGGCCTGTAATTTAATATGTTACTCATGCATTTGATTGGTCCCTCTGTGTTGTCTGTCTGGCAGGCGTTCCTCAGCCCACAGTGACGTGGAACAGAAAGAACGGACCTTTAGATGCCGGCGCTGTTTCTCTGCCGTCTGGCTCGCTGTGGATCAGAAATGTTTCTCTGCACAACCAAGGCACCTACTCCTGCACCGCCACCAACGCCATAGGGAAGTCCACCGCTTCTACTGTCCTGCAGGTCTACGGTGGGTCGTACCAAACTGCTCTTCATATATACCACTAATATCAACACTCATTCTCAGATGATCGAAAACTCTTCATTTTGATCGTCATGGTTGGATGACTCCACCTGGAATAACATGTTGGGTGTGAATGTGTGTATTCAGGTCCGTACCCTGCTGGAGGAAGCAGGATCGTTCCAGTCTCACAAGAGCTGAACAGGAGAAGGGTCCTGATGGCGTCACACCGGGGAACAAGTGTCTTCATCAAGCCTGGAGACATTCTGCGTATAGGTACTCAAGTGACATCACTTAAGGCAATTCATCAGACTTTAGCACAGCTCCCTCTGGAGCCACAAAAATCTCTGTACAACTTGTTTCACGTATGCGACAGTTACTCCCCGACCCCTGTAAACAAAGCTCCTCTTCACGTCAGTCCATTAAAAGGTCACATATTTACATTCAGTCTGCCTTTTTTCTGTCTTTCAACAGGTTGTCCGGTCGTTCCTGACCACAAACTGCCGGTCCGATGGGACTACAACAACCAGACCCTGAAGGAGGTTTCAGGTCCAGCCCAGACCCAGACCCAGGGCCCCGGTCCGGGTCGGGGTCTGCAGTGCAGGATGTTGGTGGGAGGTCGCGTCCTTGAGGTCAACACGCTCCAGGTGAAGTTCTCAGGCCGGTACCGATGCCAGACCTTCATCAACAGCACCAGACAAATGCTGTCTGCCTGGATCCATGTTCACACTGAAGGTGAGCATGAAGTTGATCTGCGTGTGTGTGGAGTGTGTGTATGCACAGCCAAAACATTATGACCACCTGACTAATATTGAGCAGGTCCCCCTTTGCCGCCAAAACAGCCCTGACCCGTCGAGGCCTGGACTCCACTAGACCTCTGAAGGTCTGCTGTGGTATCTGGCACCAAGCCGTCAGTAGCAGATCCTTTACGTCCTGTATAAGTTGCGAGGTGGGGCCTCCGTGGATCGGACTTGTTTGTTCCAGCACATCCCACAGATGCTCCATCGGATTGAGATCTGGAGGATTTGGAGGCCGAGTCAACACCTCCAACTCGTTGCCATCCACATGATGTAAAAAGAAAACGTGATTCATCAGACCGAGCCACCTTCTTCCATCGCTCCGTGGTTCAGTTCTGATGCCCATTGTAGGCGCCTTTTTAACGGTGGACACGGGTCGGCATAGGCACCCTGACCACACTGTGTTCTGACACCTTTCTATCAGAACCAGCATTCACTTTTTCAGCAGTTTGAGCTCCAGTAGCTCTTCTATTGGACCGGACAACACGGGCCAGCCTTCGCTCCCCACGTGCATCAATGAGCCTCGGGTCTGACCGTGTCGCCGGTTCACCGGTTTTCCTTCCTTGGACCACTTTTGGTACATAGGTCCTGACCACTGCAGACCGGGAACATCCCACAAGAGCTGCAGTTCTGGAGATGATCTGACCCAGTCGTCTAGCCAGCACTATTTGGCCCTCGTCAAAGTCGCTCACATCCTTATGCTGACCCATTTTTACTGCTTCCAACACAAAGTTCAAAATATTCACTTGCTGTCTAATATCCCCACCCCTCCCCACCTTTCAGTGGTCTTAATGTTATGGCTGATTGGTGTATGTACCAGTGCAGATATTGTCAGTTTAAGTGCGTAGAGAGATAGTCTTGATAAAATAGAGATCGCTCTGCTACGTTGTAACCTTGGTTCTCTGAGTGAAGAGACTGTCTCTCCAGGGCAAAGACGTTTGGACACCGTTCCAATCAATGTTAATTTAAAAGTTGAATACATGGACACCTGGGCTTTTTAAGCCCAAGCATGGGCCTCGTAGTGGTGTGTCTTAAAGAGGTATCCACGTCATATGGAATCTGTAACTGTGTGGAGTTAAACTCTCCCACAGAGTACCTCAGTGTGTGTTTAGTTTTTCTTTTATGCATTATACAGTGCCTCCACCAGCTGTCTCGGCTTTCCCTCAGGCAATTTTTTTCACCTGTAAGATGGATATTTCAAACCTGAAATAAAAAATTGATAATTTGTGCATGTACACTTAGTTTAGCAAAGCCTTGGATGCTGGTTAAAGCTGTTTGCTTCCTACGGTGTGCTGAAATCTTCTATCTGTTGCCGTTTCCTCCATCCTATGTATGGATTGTGTTGTACGTTTGGGTCCGCAGGGTTCGGCTGGCGTTTTGGAGACTGGACCACGTGCAGCGCTTCCTGTGGGAACAGAGGGACTTGGCTGCGGAGGATTCACTGCGTCACTCTGGATGGAAAGGATGTTCAGCCTAGCATGTGTCAGCACATCCCAAAACCCAGCACTTCCCCAGTCCCCTGCAACAGACAGGACTGCCCTCCCAGGTACAGTTACACGTAGACATCTGGATGTGTATAATCACTCACGATACCAACTGTTCAAACCAAATGTAATCACAAATGCAAGCACAATGAGCAAATTCTGTGGCTTGTTGCCTATTTCACTTTGATTTATTTAGTAAAAACACAATTTATTTAACATCACAGGTTTTATTTAGGTAACTCAGGCCATGGATTCTATTAGTTATGATCACATTGCACTTACCATGGTCATTACTGAGATCTCTGGACACGTTCGACATCACTAATAACAGGTCAAACGGGACAATCAGACATGTTTTATACAAACCTCAAGGTCAACTTTGAGCTGCTGTACATACTGTAGAGGTCTGTAGATTTATCAGTGACTTTGTCGGTGCTTTCACTTTCAGTCTGAGCTCCAAGTAAAGCGGTAGCTCATCTGGCAAAAACAGTTGTTTACAGCCTCTGACTGCTCATGTTTCTTGCTACATTGGACCTATTTTTAGCTACGCCTCTGGGTTCCCAGATTTTAGCAATTACTTTGGTCATTTGCTGAGTGCAACGTCGTCATAACGGATAGAAATGATGCCTGGACTTATAAAAATAGCAATGTAATGGCTGATCCTTACCAATAATGTCAAAAGTAATTTACCGTATTTCTAGTCACTTTAAAGGTGCCATGTGTACAGTAATATCCAGCCACATGCTTCATCACACATTGCACATTCAAACTAACTGATAACTGAAGGTCTGTTCGAACGTCACTGAGGCCAGAATGAAGGTTCTTAATTGACAACCAATTTCAAATTGATGGATTAGAATTGCATTACATCGACTGATTGATATTTGCTTTAGTAGACACACAGAGAGCGCAGGCTGCTAACGTATTCATGAAGAGCAGCCAGATCAGAACAGAAGTGTAACTCTCAGCAGAATCTCCTCACCCTGAACCCCCCTGCTGTTTCCAGCTCTGCCAGCCTGCCTTCACCCATCATACAGCCCTTCAGTCAACCACCCCCCACCCTCCACCTCCCTCCACCCCGCTGCCACACACTGAGCCAGCTTCACTCGCTAATGCAACACAAATGACCCACTATTAGCTCAAATCAAGCCAGGACTGTGGTGTTGTTGGCTGGAAAGGCACAAAACTGAAGGTCAAGGGCTGTCAAAGTTACCGCGATAATAATACGTTAAAGCAAATTTGTTTTAACACCACTAATTGCTTTAACGCTTTAATGCAACATTAGATTTTTTAGGATGTAGAGTGAAGCTACTGGCATCGTATTAAACTAGAAAATCTAAAGAATCTATTGGTACCAACCGTGTCAGACTAGCTTGTCGAGAAGGAGGTTAAATAACGCTCCAAACTCACTCTAAATTTAGGCGAGGAAAAACTGTCATGGCCATTTCCAAAGGGGTCCCTTGACCTCTGACCTCCAGATGTGTGAATGTAAATGGGTTCTCTGGGTACCCACGAGTCTCCCCTTTACAGACATGCCCACTTAATGATAATCACATGCAGTTTGAGGCAAGTCATAGTCAAGTCAGCACACTGACACACTGACAGCTGTTGTTGCCTGTTGGGCTGCAGTTTACCATGTTGTGATTTGAGCATATTGTTTTATGCTAAATGCAGAAACTGTGAGGGTTTCTGGACAATATCTGTCATTGTTTTGTGTTGTTAATTGATTTACAATAATAAATATATACATACATTTGCATAAAGCAGCATATTTGTCCACTCCCATGTTGATAAGAGGATTAAATACTTGGCAAATCTCCCTTTAAGGTACATTTGGAACAGATAAAAAATGTGTGATTAATAACTACAGACAAAATACGTTTGGCTACCTGCTATCTGGAGTTTACAACCTGTCTGATTGTGTGATTTCTCCGTATCATCATTTCAGGTGGTTGGTATCAGAGTGGTCAAAGTGTTCAGTCTCATGTGGCAGCGGCTGGAAACGGAGGCAGGTCTCCTGTCAGCAGCTGGATTCCAGAGGTGCTGTGAGGACTCTGACAGCAGCTGCCTGTGAGAGGACGAGCCAGCCCGCAGACTCAGAGCAGTGCACCGCCAACAACTGCCCGACCTGGGTAACCAGTTCATGGGGAAAGGTATATACATTGAAACAGAAAATTAAACATGTGTGTAGTGTAAAATGTAGTGGCAAAGAATATAAACTCTATGTTACTCAATTCCAGTGTTCAGGGAGGTGTTTAGGCCCCACCACCACCGTACAGAAGAGATCTGTCAGCTGCCAACATACCAACGGCTCCTCGTACTCAGACTGTGATCTCAGGGACAGGTATACAAACACAAACACAATGAAAATCACTGTTATTATTATTCTCACAAACTAGTAGTAGTATTACTATACACACATCTCAATTACTGTCTGTCTAATATACACTCAGTGGCCACTTTATCACTGTAGGTACACCTGTAAAGGCTAATGCAATCCAAGGTGACACTTCATTTTACAGGTTTCCGCAAATTTCATGGTAATTAGGTGATAATTAGCAAGTAACCTTTTTGAAATTACTGCCAAATTACCCCAATATTTACCTCAAAGTATATCGGAAATTACTTTATTATAAACATTATATTATAATTATATGCTAAAATAGCATATAATGGTTAAAATAGGGCCCTTAGACTTGAGAAGCGGCTGTGATCTGCTCTTCATCGTCTACACAGATGTAACCTGGTAGCTGATGTCACGATTCAGGGAGGTTTTTAAAAGAAATTTCAAATAAGTTATTTGCTAATTATCATCTATTTATCAACAGACATGGAAATAAAGCATATCAATTAACTTTGTATTCTATTCCTGGAAATGTATTAAATAAATTACCAGCTACAGCAGAATATAATTATTAAATAATGTTTATAATAAAGTAATTTTTTATAAATTTTGAGGTAAATATTTGGGTAATTTGGCAGTAATTTCAAAAAGGTTACTTACTGATTATCACCTAATTACCATGAAATTTGCGGACCTCTAAAATGAAGTGTTACCGGCTTAACACAAAGACATGACATTGATAATGATTTCCTCATCTCATTTATGGGAAAAAATATAAGGGTATTTGCCAAAATGTTGAGTGATTCCTTTAATAAGCAACAACACGCATAAAAATATGTTCAATATGCTTAAACCTCTTTGTGGGGTTCCAGGTTTCACCCTGCAGAGTCCTCCAGATAACACATTAAACCTGCTTTGTGAAACAGGTCCGAGGTAAAGTGCCACTATAACGAACGCGCAGCACTAAAAACTCAAACTTCTGTCTTTCAGGCCTGCGTCGGTACGCAACTGTTCCTCTGACCTGTGTGATGTCCAGTGGCGTCCCGGTGCATGGCGGGCGTGCACGGTGGTCTGTGGGAGCGGCTTTCAGTCCCGCAGGGTGGACTGTGTTCACCGCAGGAGCGGCAGGACTCTGGCCGACCAGCACTGTAACTGGCTTCCACGGCCCTCCACCTGGCAGCACTGCAACACCACCACCTGTGGGAGTAAGTCTGCAGATAGATAGATGGATAGATAGATAGATAGATAGATAGATAGATAGATAGATAGATAGATAGATAGATAGATAGATAGATAGATAGATATGTTCCTTTTGTAGTATAATATAGAAGTAAAATTAAGTACAGTACTTGAATAAATGTACTTAATTACCCATAAATCTACCCCCAATCAAGAAACCTCCTAAGAAAATAGACCTCTGTTTCTTTCTAGTGAATTATTGAGGAACTATAGGGACCTGCATCTTTCTTTAGTGACTACATGGAGTGTTTTGTAACCCATGCAGGTGAATGCAAGGACACCACCCAGTACTGCAGTGTGGTGAAGAGACTGAAGCTGTGCTACCTGGATATGTACAAGCAGAGATGCTGTGGGTCCTGTTCACAGGATCCGGACTCCACCTAGTGGCAGCGAGCACTTCTAACACCACACTATTTTGTATAAAACAGATGGACGTACAGAACATGAGACAGACGACGGAGCAAATACTGAAAAGACATCGTCTATGAGTGGATGCTTCAAGAAGAACTGCACATATTTAAAGTGGACAAGCTTCAGTCCAAATTATTTCACTTCCTGAGAGGAACCTGAACTGAGCCTCAGAAGGCTGGAAGGACGACGGGGCTTTATTTTCTGATTTGGACCCAACCTCCTAATATGAAGACGAGTGTTCACTATGTGGATCAAATGGAGTTTTGTTTTGGACTTTCCAGTTTAGTTTACGGTGACATTCGTTCATTATATATTCCTTTTTTGGCGGCCCGGCCAAATTTATTGTAGAATGCGTACCACTGCTCTCCTGTAAACAAGACTTATTGTAAGTATTATTAGATATGAGTTATCCATGAGGTTTATCAAAACAGCAGCTAAAAACAGCCGTGAATTATCGTAGTCAGACTTTTACACACTCTCTCCTTCAAACATTTTATTTATTTATTTGTGTAATTGTTCAAAGGTGTTTTTATAAAAATGATTCATATAAAATATCAAAGCCAAATTCCGGTTTGTTACAACTTGGGTCTATTTTTCATTGTTTTGATCATCAATTGCACTCCTCTACAGAAGCCCTGGAAGCCAAGCAAGAATTTTTTTTTTTCCTGGTGATCCATTTTCTAAGTCTGATCTAAATTATTTCCTCTCCTGTGTTTATGACTTTAGAACCGGTGGGAAAAAATTGCCAGGATAATCTTTCTAAATTCCTTTTTTTGGTCTGTGAAACAGGTCAAAATAATCTTTTTTTAGGTTGATTTTTCTAAGTAACTTTTTTTGCCTCTTAGGGAAAACAGGTAGAAGAAAAAAAAATAATTCTTAGCCTGATTTTACAAAAATAACAGCTTCAATCCCAGAGGAGCTAGGTTAGTCTTGGCGACGAATGCGTCCAGTATGCCTTGTAAGCGAACATTATAGCTAACGCTAAATACATTTCTAGCCAAACGAAAGACGAATGACGGTAATGTTACATAACTTTTCTAACAGACAATATAACGTTAGACCATTTTACAGTTGTAAACGTCCAGATGTGTCCCAGTTTCCTTCCTGTTACAGTGTATGTGAACGACATAAACTGACAGGAAGTAAACATGGACACAAGCTGTTGCCTGACAACGCAATGCCGTTGAGTGAATGGAGAAATTAAATCTCACCTGGAAGAAAACCTGAACGCCTAGTCATACTTAGAACATGAGGTAGTGGTGCCCCCTGGTGGTCGAAATAAGTATTACAACAACAAACACTTCAGCCTAAAAAAAAAAAATTCTTCCAGGTGTTTCCCTTAAGAGACAAAAAAAAGTAACTTAGAAAGATTATCCTGGCAAAAAAAAAATTTCCACCTGTTCTTAAGTCATAAACACGAGAGAAAATAATTTCGATCAGACTTTGAAAATGGATCACCAGAAAAAAACAAATTCTCACCTGCCTTTCAGGGCTTCCGTAGAGATCTGGCGACACAGCAACAACATTGCTATACGATGAGCCAGACAGCTTGTAAACAGGCCGTATTGTCTCAACCACTTTATTAGGAGGTAAAAACTGAAAGTGAGCGCACCTCATAATAAGACTCAAATTGTAGTAAACCAAAACTACCCTTTAACCTATGCCCTCCCATTAAATGGGTACGGTGTGTCGCCTTGCTTTAAAGAGCTGCTAAACCCAAGATCATGTTACCAACAACCTTCTTTTTTTTTTACTTTGAGCACAAAATTAAGTTATTTGTCAAAAAAAAGAAAAGGCAAACAGTTTAGCTGATCAACTTAGTCAGGAAATCACTCAAATAAATATTAAATATCATAGAAATGCCAAAATACACTGGAGGGGGCCTCTTTCTTTACCACATTAAAGGACAGAATGCTTCTGGCATTGGCGCCGAACGGCGGCACAAATCACGTGCTGCAGAATCATCATCCAGTATGAATATAATTTCCTGAGCTGGTGAAACCCTCAAGTGCACAGAATCAAGCAGTGGAAGTCTTGTATTTAATTTATAATAGCGATGTCAGGTCATACATCAAATCCTTAAAAGACCATTCACATGTGTGAAGGTACCGGGTTGTGATCGTAGTCACATATCACTGATGAGAGAAAGAGATATAGCTGCTGTTGGTGGAGCTTCAGTTGTGAGAATTCA
>CAKAOI010048362.1:54076-103051 GCA_916701655.1 Sebastiscus albofasciatus | reverse complement strand
TCTCTCTAATTCACTTAGTATAAACTGAGCTGATGCACCTGAATGTCAATATCAGCATGGAACAGATCCTGGACCTCCTCCATTGATGTCAAAATGACAAATTGATACAGAGACCGGCTCATTTTTGGTTTGTGCCAACACATACTACAATGTTCAATAGTAAAAGCTGAAACAAACATTTGTGGATTAACAAAATCTGTTCTCTATCCAGAGTCTCTAGGGCAAGAAACAAAGCATCGCTTTGTCTTCTGGAAGATAAAACAAATGGCAGACGTCATTTTTGTTCCATGAAACATCTAGTAGTAGTGCAGCAGCAGTCAGAACTGTAAACACTGAGAATTGTGACTACATATGACTTTTGACTGGTCTCCTGATTACAGAGTCCCTTGTCTACATGAAAGGCTAAATATAGCCGGTCTCTTCTCTCCACCAAACAGCTTTGGAGCTAATGTGGGCTGCTAGGCGGCGGTGGGTCCGGGTGTGAAACGATGACATGCGTCCAGCGGAGATGCTCTCATCAGCGGATCTCAGCTGCACAGAGTTTGAGGCTCAGCCCCCTGACTCATACCAGTCCACATGACTTCACACGCTGATGCTCGCTGATAACGGGCCGGGATTAGGGCCACCGTGTGTCGATATGTGAGCGAGTGCATGAATGTGTGTGTGTGTGTGTGTGTGTGTGTGAGGCCAAATCTCTGTGGAAAAGCACAGATATGCACACCCCATGTAGCCACTGATTCCTGCCAGCATCCACCAGCAATACAACAGTGAGTGTCTGTAGCGCTGGTTCCCTATCTGGGGGTCGGGACATGCCTAGGGGGTTGCAACATGAATCTAAGGGGTCACAAGATGTTTACCATGGACCAAAAAAGAAAAAAGTCCTTCCAAAAAAAAATTAGACTTATTTTTTAGATTTTGTTTCTCTTAGACATTGTCAAGAACAACGCAAAAAGTAGACATTTCTTTTTTGTATTAAAGGGTCACAAGTGTTTAGAAACCACTGGACTATGGATAGGAGAGAGTAAGGATGGACTACTTAAAAGCTTGACTATTCAACTTTTGCTGGAGATAGTAGAATGGCCAAAAGCTTTAAATCGCTGAGGAAAGTAACTAAAAATGAACAGGTAAATGAATATGTAATAATGTATATCTAGGTCACTCAGTGCTAACAATGCAAAATTGTGTAGGCAAGAAATAAACATTTGAAGTGCTTTAAAGTAGGGTTCTCAAACTTTTTGGGGTCATAGACCCCTCACAGGGGAGAACATTTTCCAAGGGCCCCCTCTTAATCGTAACACTGATTAAGCATATGCTTACTACTATTTGTACTCTTAGATGCCATTGGAACTATATTCTAAAACTTTTCAATCAAAATACTTCAGACTTGTTTCATAGTGATAAACAGAAACATATGTCAATTTGAATCATGTTAAGATAAGATGAGATGATACTTTATTAGTCCCACAGTGATGTTATTGAATGTTAATACCACTTGTATACCTTTAAACAGAGGGTGATTGAATTCAAATAGCATTTGGACTCAACTTGACAACATTTATAGCCTAGATTTCAAGTAATTGATCTTAAAAGCTTTCAGAAAATGAACATTAACGAGACTAGCATAGTCCAAATAAATCCAGTGTCTAAAGCTGACTTTCAGTAAGTGTTTCACCCGAGAAATAATAAACTTGCTGTGTCACAATCATATCAGAGTTTCTATTGGCCCAAAGCTAACATGGGTGGGAGTAATGGACACAATATGTTTGTTTTATTGGTGCAAATAGTTCCCATCTGTAGTTTTGCACTTTTTAATGATACAGCACAATTTTATAATTTATAGCAAAGTTATGTCTAGTGAAGCTCGTCTTGCAAAACAGGAATGTGACCGACGTCGGAGGAAAACTAGTGTTGTGGGAGTGTGTGTGCAGCGAAACGAGCGAGCAGCGGAGCAGAAGAGTTAGATTAGCTCTGAGAATATAAAGTGAATGTACAGTGGAAGTTTGTGCAGAAATAAATGCTGCAGCTCCTCAAAACCAAAAGAGGTTTCTCGTGTCTTGTGTCCTGCTGCTGAGTGAAGTGAGGGGGCTCCGGAGCGAGTAACATTATCGTCTCCGACCAAAACTACGGTGTCTCCTCTGTGTCTTCTGACCGCGGTCGGGAGGCTGAAGCAGGAAAAGTTAACACTAGTATCAACTTCAGCCTGGCCTTCGATTCATGGAGAGACCTTTGTTTGGTCAGCTAACATTACTGCCAAGCATGTGAAATATATAGTGATATTGTGGTTTTAGCTGTCAATCACAAGTGCATCGCCTCACTGTTTTGACCGATGCTCGTTCATGTCTATGTAGTACGAGCACGAGCGCGGGCAACAGGACGCTGACTGTCGTTGACTTAACGACCACAGGTGTCACTGTTAACAAGCAATTTCTGATTATTACATTGAGTCCCTTTGATGGTATTTAAGTGTAAAAAGGAGCAAAAGTCTTTTCTGTATTTCCTTGGTTGCTTCGGCTCTATTTTTCTCTGACTACTCCTGCCTTACTCGTTGTATCCCAGGAAGAATAAGAAGTAGGAGCAGATAATACTGTCAGAGCTAAAATCAGATGTGCACCTCATACAAAGTGAGACTGGGCGTGTTCTTAGTCTCAGATATCACACAGCTTAACTAGTAAGCTTATTTTTCCCCCATCTCTTTCTCTTCACTCGTCTTTTCTTTTCCTCTCATTGTTTCACTCTCTCCTATCTTATCAGTCCATCTTAGCATTTAAAGTATAATTTGATGAAACCGTTCTGCTCTAAAGTCTCAATAATCTCTGACTACAACATAATGTTTTACATAAACAGGATCACAAATGAATATGCCCATCACATATTTCAACATAAATGCTATAAATACATTGTAGCACATCCACACAAACACTTCACACAGATGTACTGCCAAAGACAATGATTGGCATGAGCAAGATGTGAAGTAGCAGGCATCATGGGTGTCTATTTTTTCAAGGACAGTCTAAGATAGCTAATAGCAGTAATGTACTGACTTTTCATGTCAATGTCATCAAAATGCATCACAAATCACTGGAAACACTCATTTTCCTGTGAGATGTTGAATTATATGCTTAACTAATGCCACTTATTTTAAAAAAAATCCTTAAAATCCTTGATAATGTGAGAGATCTGAGAGATAAGTTGGCACGGCAGGTCTGTCAAGCTTTGATTTCTCCACATTCGTTTGGCCTTTCCAAAACTAGAAAATACGAGAGAATAGGGGTCAGGGAAAAAATGTAAACAGCATAGTATCGGGATATTTTGCGTGGCAATATATTGTATCGACGTCAAGTATCGAGTCAAGTCAAGTATCGAACTATTAACCTCTTAACAATCCGACGGCCCGCCAGCTGGCCCGGCCACTATTCCGTCTTTCAGAGGATGTAGCGGGCTCAGTCTTAAAGCTAGCGTGATGATACTGGTATCTTAGATAGTATCATTGGTATCAACCGTGTCATGTTAGCTTGTTGGCGAAAAAAGGCTAAATAACGCTCCAAAGTTACACTAAATTTTGGTGAGGAAAAACTGGCATGGTCATTTTCAAAGGGGTCCCTTGACCTCTGACCTCAAGGTATAAAACTCTGAGATGAACAGAGTGAAAGTGGTATCTTATTAGATAAAATAGATGTTGACAAACTGCATAATTTGTAGTTGAAAAAAGAAAAATTGCAATACTCAGCATATTGCAAAATGTTTAAAATCGCAACAAGATCGTATCGTGCTTTAAGTACCTTGATAATATCATATCGCATCGGTGATTCCCACTCCTAATAAATGTAAGGAATAGGCTACATTATCTGCTCTAACATAAACTGCAATCCTTAGCATGTCTGGCTAATTAGCTTACTACCTACAGCAGTAACCGTTACTTCCAAGACCAAAGAAGACATTATAAAAAATAGTTTGTGGGGTTACAGGATACAAGTGGCGTTAACGTACTTAAGAAATATGAAACAGCTGGAGACAGCACATTCAACCGATTCCTGGAGCTAACGTTAGCTTAGCTAGATGTAGCTTGCTTCAGCTGATAAAATCAGCTCGAGGCTTTTGTCATTTCAGTCAGCAGAAAAAAACACATTCAGAAACTGTGTTGCTCATGAAGATATCCAGCAATACCCCGAGCTACTGTGTGTAAACCATGACAGCTCTTAGATCCATTTCCTACTACTAGCACACAAATACACACACTCACACACACACACACACACACACACACACACACACACACACACACACACACACACACACACACACTCACTTCAGGGGGATTGACTGGAGCTAGCTGAGAAAGTAGCAGCCATCATTACCTTGTCTGCTTGTAAACCACGAGGGCTAGAGCAATCATCACCCTTTAAACACAACGTTTCCTATTACTCAGCGCGCACGCACACACACACAAATACACACACACACGCTCACTCATGGTCCATTTCTGCAGATGGATAAATTACAGGGAGGGAAATGCACAGTGGCACAGCCGTACGAGGCAGAGGAAATGAAGAGGCTTAGCTGGAAGGATAATAGAACGGCGGGGGAAAAACAAAGCCAAATAATTCATAATGCATTGTTGCATGCTGCATAACTGCACAATCAGGAGAACTGCCTTTTTCCCGGAGCATTACAAAAGAGACAAGACAGCTGCTTACAGGGCTGAAAGAGGTGAAGGACCTAGTTTCTGCTGCTGGCTTTTTAGGTGAAGGAGGTCATGCTATTTTTAAACCAGACACTGTAAACGGAAGCGACTGAATATGATGCTACATGAGGAATGCATGAGTGACAAGACAATTACCTAATCTACCCACATGGATTCAGGGATAATCACTTTAGAATTACATGATCCCTTTGTTAACCAATTAGAAATCTGGGATTAACTGCCATTAGAGGGGTCCACCATTTTGTTTGCTCTGTTGCAGTAAAACTCACAACAAACAAAGATGTGCAGCCCATTTATATTTCAGCAGCATGCGGCTTCCTCCTCCTCCTCCTCCTCCTCCTCTTCTTCTTCTTCCTGCATCTCACGGCTGACTTAGGGAGTTGTCTTTTCTTTTTTCCTAAACACACGGGGGGTTTAAAAGAAACTCGTGCCTGGCTTAATTAGAGCTAGCGCTGTGAACGCTGCACAACCAGAACCCTGCAAGGCTGCTGGAGCTCCTCCGAAAAAAAAACAGCCCGGCAAGCAGGCGCGCAACAAACCCCCATGGAGTACATACAGCTAACAAGCCTATATGCTGCACATTTAGCCTCCCCTTACACTAATAGAAAGCTACATTTAACCCAGCTACGAATTAGCAAGTCAGTCCAAACGCATGCTGCTTCCTGTACATATAGACACCAGTTCATCTGCACAATCCTGCTTTTAAATGCTATTCGGCAGCAAACAATAGGTGCATGATGTAGTCGTAAATTGTGAATAGTCGGCCCATACATAATAACAAATAGTTCAGGATTTTATATGGGTCTTATAGCATTACACTCCACAAATATAGAAGTATATCAATCAATCTAATGGGTGCACTACAAGAGCATTGCCTGCAGCTGCCGCTCTGACAAGTTACACAGCGTTAACATGCCATACACGTCAGATCTCTTTTTTTATATCAGCTAAGTCTCTGCATCCCTCTTTTGTTGTAATTTCCTGCAGTTTCATGCCCAGGCATCAAAGAGAGCACAGCTGTGTCACTGGATGAACGCTTTAATCTATTCAGCCGGCGCATCTGTGTGCTCTGTGTTACGCTACGTCATTAGCCGCCTGCCATAATGTGTATTTGTGTGTGTGTGTGTGTGTGTGTGTGGCTGGTTAGGGTTATGTGAGTATTCATGTGAGGGCATATGCATTCGGTCATGCACACATACAGTATGCATGAGTCCGGCTGCATATGTCTGTGTGTGCTCTCATGCGGGAATCAGAGTAAATATACACAGTGACAAACACACACACAGATGATGACATGAGAGGATAATGAGGGACTTTTTTATGCCCGAAGTTGTGTTGGGTTCCCGGGCCGTTGGCCATATTAAGACATCACATCGCAGACGCTAATCTATGTGATGGTCAAGTTTCCAAGCAGCGCTAAATTTAGGTTGGATCGCTGCTTTTGACTGACAAGGGATGAGAAATTCGATGTAGTCGCAGAAAAGAGGAGGGATGGTGAGAGAAGAAGCAGAGTTCGACAGGAGATTCCCACAAGCCATCATCCTCATCCCACAGTACTACACTGTTGTCCAGAAAAAAACACGTCTGTGTTTACAACGCCACATCAGCTGACACATGAGCACATCCACCGCGTTGACCGAAAAGCATGGCAGGAATCTTGATTGCGAAATTGACTCTGGGAACTGAACGGAGTCGATTTTTATAGAGCCACAAACCAAATGTTAGGATAGATTAGATTGTCTTGGCTCATATAAATCATTGTCAACTGACTGCGTCCAATCAGAAAGTCATCTATTCTGTATAATTAGCTTAGAAACAGGATGCTATTTGTCTTCTGAAATGCTGATTGAATGAATTCCACTCATTTGGTCAGAACGAATGGGGATCCAAGCACTCGCTGGTCAATAGGAGGACGCAGTTGTCCAGTTTAAGCTCAGTCACTTTGACTAATTATGCTTTGATGTTTAGTTAAATCAGACCTTAACATTAGAGGGATTTAGTCCGGTTGACAATTTGCTAAATCTCTCCCCTGAACAGTGATTATCCAATCATAGCTCAGCAACCATAACTAGGCACAACAGGCTTACCAAACTATTGATTTCTCTACATGTTCAAGTCGCATGCTCGGGGCTGTAGTAAGAGCGATACACTGCATTCAAAGAGTTGGGAGGATGGTGTCTTCTTTAGCCTTTCCAAAACCAAAAACGGTCATGTCTAAAAGGTGAAGCACAAATTGCAAACTCTTGCGAGATGGTCAAGGTTAGGCATTGACCTTGAATGGTTAAGGTTAGGTTGTCAGGCAGCAAGTTTCGCAAGAGTTTTTGCAAGTTTTCGCAATTTGGCGGTTACCTTAGCCTTAAAAAAATTTAAGGAATGGATTAAACAATGTGTTTAACTGCTCCAACCAAAGCTGCAAATATTGCATGTTCGGCTAATAAGCTTAAAATCTAGTATCCAAGCCTTAAGTAAATTGTTAATTCTCTACTTTAGTTTGTGGGGTTACAGGTTAAATTAAAAATAAAAAGCCCCATTCACGAGTCACACATCCACTGTGAGGTATTTGCCCACTGTGTAGAAGCTAATCCTGCATGGAGAGTTTAGGCTAATGTTAGCAGCTCAGTCCTGCTCCTTATTGTATTAGTTTACACTCAAACAACCCCAGCCAAACTTATTACCTGAGATAACTTTACATTTGCCAAACATATAGTTACTTCTTATCCTAAAACCCTTAATTTTCTCTTTTAACAGTAAAATATGAACAAGTATTTAAGCTAAGCAACTACACAGGGTTATGTTATATTACATTTGTCCTTATGGTGCCTTCAAATAAAACTCGTGAACTTATGTTTACAACATGATAAGTCAATATTATGTAGCTATGTATAACCATCAAGTTCGCGTTCAAGACCCCTTATAAGATTCTCCTTTTTAAAATGAGTCAGCTGGAAACATTATCCGCAAGAGACAGCGTTTTCAACCTACTAAAGGAGCTAACGTTAGCTTAATTTGATAGCTAGCTATCTGGGATACAGCTGATCAAATCTGACAGCGGCAGTCGTCATTTCAGCCGACAAAATCAGCGGTTGCGGGTAAGAAGTGAGAAGCCTGCCTTTGTCTACCACTGTCTAAAATGAAGGACCCATTGTTTCAAAAATGATTCTGAATTTGGAGTGGTTCATATGTCACTGTAAATTGCACATGTACTTTGGAGAATGTAAATCTTGACGGGTATCAAGCAGTAACTAGAGGAGGGCGAAGAGTCAATCATACTCAAATGAAACAATGTTCTAAAGGTCAGACAAGTTAAAATACACAACGGTCAGGTTTGGGCTACTGTTGCGCGCCGTCTCATAATTACCCCTCAGATGGGGGATACATCGTGCGGATGGTGGATAGGATGCTATGATGTAAGCCTCAGTGCGATAGCAGCCCGCATCTCCAACCTCTCAGTTCCCTTTGAAGTCTCCCCATGGGGGTGCGGGGAGCTGGGGGTTGGTAATGAATCAAGCTGAGCCATAATGAATGTCCTTATTCAAGTCTGCTTTGATGAAATTCCACCTGACTGATCTCAAATCACAGAACAAAACAGCGAGAGCTTGCTGACAACTGTTATGAAAGCTATACTGGCTGGCAATATGATGGGAGAGCGTTGAGTGACTTCAAGGATCCCTTCAGGATACTTTACTTCGCTTCTTCCCTTCCTTCCTACTTCCTCCGTGATCCGTCACTGAGTAGGATGAAATCTGATGAGTGTCTACATTTGCACTATTGTTTACGGTCGTCATACCTCTACAATGCATCTCTATAAGAAGAGAATACACCCAGAGGAGAATTCGAACAAATGAGACATAATTTATGGTTGTAATCCTGAACTGGGACCTGGTGTTGCAAATATGCACATGTGCAGCAATAAAGATTTATGAGCTCCATGGAGTGATTTACCCAGTGTGAGCCTTGTCCATTGTGTAAATACATCAAACACATTAAGACGTCATAAAATACACTGAACTGATCTTCACTCTAGAACAATAACCCTGTTAACAAAGTTGACATAATGAATACATTACGAGCTGCAATCTCACTCGTCTCACAATTCATTGCGAAATCACTGTCAGCGTGCCGCATTAGGCCATAGAAATGAGCAAAATGGCTTTTTTCACACTTCGTATGAGATGAGGTGCGGCGGCACTGTCGACATGCTTTGTGGAAGTCTGGGGCCCATCTGGAGGCCTGCGGTATTCACGATAGGTAGAAGAGACTGCCAGGAGTAACAAAAGAAGTAAGTAATTATATAGAGGGATCTCATAGACAAAGCAATAGACTGCCAATGGCATTTAGCTGTGCACGCATAGCAGAAACTGCTGCTGCTGCTCCAGGTTATGAGTTGTGTTTATGACGGTTTGCTTTGCAACTTTTAGTGTTTAAGTAATACTGCAGTAAAATTGCATTTTAAGCCCCAGTGAAAACCCGGTCTGTGTGAGGCTTACACTTACAGTATGCCTCTTTTCCACTGGCTCGACTCAATTCGACTCACTCTTTTTTGGTTTTCTATTGACAAAAGTTGTGGACAGTACCTGCTACTTATTTTGGTATCATCAACGTTGAAGTTCCAAGGGAACTGAGCCGATACTAGAAGGTGGAGTCAAAACACCGCAGACCACTGATTGATCTGGTCAGAGAATCGTCACTAGAATCGTCACTTTTTTAAATAACCAAGCTACATTACTAGGGCTGTCACGAGAACTGTTTTTTGTCTACAAAAGATTGATTGATTTACATTATGATGTGTTCAGGCTCTATTCAGTATTGGGCGAAGGTAAATTCTACATCATGTGTTCAAATATAATCTTGTAAATGTAGTTTTTGGCGAGAAACTTGAATAAATACAGTTGTTTGAAGGAGACATTTTCACAGCAATATGAAATAGATAATAGAGAGGGAACTATGACCTGTTTTATGCAAACAAGCGTACATAAGTGTATGTTGAAGTACACAGGATTTATTGTTTTACTTTTGTTTTTTTCCGTGGTATTGAATTGGTATCGAGAATTTCACTGGTATCGGTATCGACTACTACATTTCTGGTATTGTGACACCCCTACAAGCTACCGTCAATAACGACCACATTTTTTTTATTCACTTGATCGAGAATTTAAAAAATGGCAGCCCGCAATACCATGAAGTGGTCAATGGATGAAGTGCAGACATCGCGTTGAAGATGATGTCACAGCAGTTTCACGTGGCGTCGCTATGACGATCAGCTAAGAATCACACCCACATTGATGTGGTACTATTTGCAATGGACAACAAAATCTAGAAATGTACCTGGTACCAAAAGTGAGTCGATTAAAGTCAAATCAAGCTGTAGCACACAGTGGAATTGAGGTATTAAGAGTTCAACTAAAATGGTAAATAGTAAAAGAAATTATATAGCGCCTTTCTAGTCTTCCAACCACTGAATGCGCTTCACACTACATGTCAAAATGAACACATAAATGCTGATTCACACACCGATGGCACAGCCTTCGGGAGCAATTTGGGGTTCAGTATGTTGCCCAAGGACACTTCAACATGTGGACTGGAGGAGCCGGGGATCAAACCACCGATCTTCCAATTTGTGGATGACCTGCTCTAACTCCTGAGCCACAGCCGCCCCAACATTGGAGGAGTTGATTAAGTCAAAATCAAGTTGAGTACAATAGATATAACAAGGTAGGCACCAGCTTTTGTGTCTGCTTTTATTCAAACTACATTTTAGATTAATTCTCATATTAATAACATATTCTTTAACACTGGCATACATTTATTTGAGAGTTAATACGTTTTAGCAACTAAATGTACTCCCAGTCTGCCTCTTAAATTCTTAATGGGCTGTCTTGAAAGGGCAGAACTGACCTGTGTAATATGGAGGAAATTAAACAAATGAGAGCGACGCTGGTTTTCTTTTGCATCAATACAGATGAAGAAAACGTTGCACATTCATGGTCCTGAAAACCACAGTCTCAAAAAGCACTCTGGGGGAAAGGCGCAGACACAGCAATTGGCTTTCTAAGACTGCCCATTCTAAACTGGTATCGCTTTAATAGTGATTAAACTGGAATTAGGCTCCAACTGGTTACTACAGCAGTTTACTAGTACAATTCGTGCATACAAACACACACAGAAACAGGAAATTTAAGGCCTCTATTGCACATGTACAACCATGCAGAATCACCCTCCCTTTTTGCCAACATTCAGGGAAGTCGAGGCATGTTAACACTTCACAAACGCACACGTTCACCACCACGCTCGCACAGAAAGAGCGTAACTCCCTCAGCCCGGAGGGCGGGTGACAGAGCTGGAAGGGCCAGCGCTGTGCTGGGCAGCAACAGAGGCAGATGCAGCGCTCGGTGGCCTGAGGGCATCGCTGGGTATTCAAGCTTCACTGGGCCTCTTCATCGGTGCCCTCTGATGCCTTAGCTCCATGACCAACGGCACACACACACAGAGCCAGCACAGAGCTAGTCGGGCCTTTCCAGCCTTTCGTACAAGAGGGGAATCGGGAAAGAAATAGAACAGCCTCATTGAGAACAGACACACACAAGTTAGACTGAGAAAACGGTAGAGGATGTAGGTTATGGTGGACTGTGTCTCCTCAGCTATGCTATTGGAGTATCTAGGTTAACTCTTTAAGTGTGTGTGTGTGTGTGTGTGTGTGTGCGTGTGTGCGTGTGTGCGTGTGTGTGTGTGTTCTCTGTCTGAGAAAGGACACAGACATGACACAGCTCAAAGACAGGCAGTACAACATTTTAGATCCACGACATTTTATTTGGGCTGCTGAATGTCAGATAACACCAGATGCTGTGCAAGAGCTACTTTGATTTGTAAAGCTTAATTGTAAGTTTACCACCAGTTTACATTATAAAGACATGATGCAACACCTGTACTAGGGCTGTGTATTGGCAAGAATGTGGCGATACAATACGTATCATGATACAGGGGTAACAATTCAATATATAGCGATGCCATATATAGCCGATTGCCATACTGTAAGCAAGGCGATATATTGTGATTTTTTTTAATTTAATTTTAGGAAAACTATCATAGCATAAAGGACAGAAATGCACAATTTTAGAATTGGCAAAAATAACACATTAATACTGTGTATAAACTGTATGGTTTTTGCCAGAAACTGCATGTGATTATCATAAAGTGGGCATGTCTGTAAAGGGGAGACTCGTGGGTAGCCATACAACCCATTTTCATTCATATATCTTGAGGTCAGAGGTCAAGGGACGCCTTTGAAAATTGTCATGCCAGCTTTTCCTCGACAAATTTTGCGTAAGTTTGGAGTGTTATTTAGCATCCTTCGCGACATGTTAGTATGACATGGTTGGTGCCAATGGATTCCTTAGGTTTTTCTAGTTTCATATGATGCCAGTATCTTCACTCTGGCTTTAAAACTGAGCCTGCTACAACCTCCGAAAGATCAAATAGCGACCGGGCCCGACGGCGGGCTGTCGGATTTTTAAGAGGTTAATTAAAAATCGATACAGTGTTTTGGAGAATCGATACCATATTGTACAATATAATATCGCGATACTCGTGTATGGATATTTTCTTACACCCATAACCTGTACCATTTACTACTATATGCAACATCCATTCTACAGCCTGTGACGACACTAACATGAAGCCTACTATATGCACACACATGATATCTTCCTATATCACTCTAAATTGCTTCCTGTTCATGTCTCCTCCTCTGTCACAATGTCTCTTTCATACGCTCAATCTCTCCCTCACATACACACACATATACACACTCTTCATTTTGTTACTGACATGCCAAGTCATGCAGAAAACACAAGGGAAGCTTTTTTTTTTTTTTTTTTAATCCCGGGACAAAAAACAGCAAAATGCAATAACCTGGGACAAAAGTGCTGACATCTGAAGATGAGCGTGGCGTTCAGACGGGCTGCTCGGCTACAGCTGAAATGAGCAGAAGCGACAGACTGAGAGGAAGCAAGACCCCCTACACAGACAGACAGACAGGCACTCCTTTTATAGACTCTTTATACTCGTCTCCGGCCTTCTGATCCTCTTATTCTCCCCCTTCTTTTTCCCCTCATCTTTATTCTTCACTCCCCCATTTTATCCCAATACTTTACCCATATGGATATTCCTTCTGGGATGCAGCTCATCTCTCTATCCTCATCCCCCCTCTCCTATGGTCACCTGTCCTGCTCTTCCTCTTCTCTGCCCTCCTCTCATAATAACCTTTCTTCTCACGTCTCTATCTATTCCGCCGTCTTCCTCCCTCTCTGTACTTCTCTCTTCTCTTACACTCCTCTATCCGAAACCTTGTTTGCATGCTCCCTCACTCCGCTCCTTGATTAGCGAGATCGACCAGCGCAAGTCCGCCAGACACTTGGTTAAAAATGGCCAATGAGTCTTTTCGAGGGGGGCTCCTATATATAAATAGAGGGCTGAATCAGACGCTTCAATTACAGATAACACATTCCCACCCTTGCATTTCAAACACTATTTAACCACAGAGAGAGCGATAGAGATGTTGGCCACATGAGGTCAGTCTTGAAGGACCAATAGAGGAGACGTAATACAGTGTGCATAGCAAAAAGGGTGCTAGATTTCCTTCTTCTGGTCAAATTATTCATTGTACGACTCCCCCTGACTCTTATGTAATTGTGAATGTGTGCGAGCGAGGACGGCTGCCTCCTCATAGACAGCAAGAGCAGTCTAGTGCAGAGCCATAGGGACTAAAATAGTTAGTCATGTGGTCATTATCGCTATCCTCTTTTTTAAGTACTCACCCCCGTATCCAGAAACATTAAACAGGAGAGGACCTTCGAGTGGGTCTGTGCATGTGTCTGCGTGCAAGGTTGAGAGAGAATGACAACCAGAAAGAGAGAGAAGGGAATGAGGTTGTGGGATTGTGATAACTTCAAAGGTTATTATTATTATTACTGCAGGCTGAAGCCATGCTCTGGCATCCCTCAAGCTTTGATCATTATGTAAAGCTGTTGTGCTCGGTGCTGCCACCGAATACATTACAGAGTGGATAACCAGGGAGTACGAACACGGACCGACACATTGACTCAGCTAAGTTTCTTCCAATTTTAAAATAACACACATCCCATCGTCTGTAAAGGACAAACAAAGAGAACCTTTTATCTGATTTCACCATGACGTGTGATCTGGAGATGCAGATGGTCTGAGAGATCGTGCACCACCATCAATGATATTTAAAGGGTCAATCCACCAATTTTACACGTGAGGATCAGTGTACTAGTCACAAGAAGTACCACACAGCCTGCGAGAACAGTTGTATAATGTCTATTTTGGTTCTGGAGGAGTTTTTTTGTTAAGTCTGGGAGAATAATGATATCATCAAGGTTATTTCTGCTTTGGTTTGGAGACAAATTTATTACAGAAAGACTGCAACAAAAAAAACTAGTGGCATAAGAATAGAGGTCAAAGTGCAGCAGTTTAGTGAAAGGACCTGTTAAGGTCAGTTCAGCCACCATAATTTTCTACTGAATATAATAATATGTAGGGCTGTGGTAGTCAAGGAATTTCCCCTGCGGTGACAATGGTTGGCTCAACAGTGCGATATGCGGTATTATTGCAGGGTTTTTTTTTTTTGCAAATTACCTCATTTATCCTGATTTTAGTGCTGTATAAATAAGCTTTAATGTAAGGCCATTATTAGGTATATTGTTGCTTTTTAAATGACAAAGATGACATCTTAAAACTAATGAAATACTTGTTTGTTGTTAAATGCAGAACACAGATCGGCAATGAGGGGCAGTGGGGGGGGGGTTATGGAATATCCACAGAAGTAAAAATGTCCGCACAAGGTAGAGTACTTGCTCTGGATATATGCGAAATATGCGGCACTGCCATTGCAAAGAATTTAAAAAGAAAAAATGTGAACATAGCGGTTGTGGCAGTTAATTGGCATCCCCTGCAGTTGGCTTGTCAATAGCGTGGTATTGCAATATTGCGGTACAGCCCTAAGAATATGATAGATTTATTGTATATAAACTGATATTATAAGGTATAGTATGACAATAGAGTAATTCATCAGCAGGTAAAATGCCACATATTTTTCAGCAGTGTCAGCCCAGAAGACCGAAATGGCCAACTGCTCCCTTAATCAATCCAGTGATGAATAAATGCAAGCTGCTGAAATACGACCCCAGATGATGATTATCCAGCCTATATTCTGATTAATCGTTGCCAAATAACCCTCACAATTTCCTCAACCACAAGGTTACATCCTTAAAGGTACTGTTTGAACCTAAATCCAAAGCTACTATCACATAAGGGAGAGAAAAGCAGCAAATTCTCCTCCTCACATTAGAGAAGCAGGACTATATACTGTATATAAAACTATATAACCATCGACAACAACAACAGACATCAACAACAGAACACCTCAACATTAGCCTACTATAGGCCTGTTCACCATATCATTATCATCATTACAATATATCAACATCATTAAAGTGCTCTACATATAAGGTCATAAGGTGCAGCATCCTCACACGCAGAGGTTCAGTCATTTTTTTATTTCAGAGTTTGTTCAACAGTGCAATACTGGTAGGCACAAATGATCTACGAGCCCGATTCGGTTCGGAGTGATGGCACCCTATATCGTCTACCTGATGGTAACAGCTCGTATGCACTAAATAGGGGATGTGATGCCTCTCTAATAATCGCCTGCCCTCTCCTCACCACTTGGGACTCACAGGTTATCGTCATGAAATGTTGCTGTTGTCCAGCAATTGACTATCTTATGTAGTTTGTTTTTATTATTCACCGTCAATCAAAAATACCAGGCAATAGAACAGAGCGAGGAGTGATAGAAGAGGACCAATATATGTCAGTTTAAGCATTAAATATAGATGCTGCAGACCTTTCTAATAGATAGCATCGCTGTACAAATTCCATGACAGTTTGGCATCTATTATTGTTCCTTAATATTTGTAGTCATCTGCCACTTCAATACCCTCCCCATTAATGGTCATTTGATCTAGATCTAGGTAGTGTTTTATATTTTTGCTTGAAAAATGATAGATAGTTCATTTCTTTTCCGCGGATTGACTAATAGACTGTTTCAGCCCCATTACTTTGCATTAGGATGGTAGACTGGAGGTCGTAGTTAGCTCCCTTTATACTTACATTCCTCCCAGATAGATAAATACTGCATCCACTGTATCTCCTATAGGACATGAGAGTAAGCAACATTGGTATATGATCCACCTTCTAGGGCAAAATATAGGCCTCCTGACAGCTTTAGAGGTGTTGTGCTACATGTTATTATTGCCCCTATTAATAGGAGTGTTGCTGTTAGGGCGATTATGAGCTTATGAGGGGGAACCCCAGCTCAGAGGGCCTAGCCACCACTTTTAATTTTCGTCTACACATTCTAATCCGAAAGCCACATTGAACTTGAAAACAAGCCATCTGTTCCTGCCCTTATACCTGGCCTACATTAGCCTGGGCAGCACACACTCCACACTCTGGCTGGCTGGGCTGCAAGCAAAAAAAAAAAAAAAAAAAAAAAAAAACATGGGCAGTGCAAAATACATGTGCACTGACATCATCACTGTCATAAATGAGGAGTAGTGGTGCAATAAAACAAAGAGATATAACAACATGAGAGTCCATTAAGGCTGTAAACTCACCATAGCCTACTGTGAGCTACATTATAAGGATATAGGTGCATCATTTTCCAGCCATCGACCACAATTCCTCCTCATTTGAGCAACAATGACAGCATTTAAGAGAAACCAGGCCTTCACAATCTATTTAGCAACATGCTTATAGGTGTGATGCCCACCCCAGTTCAATACCAAGGACAGCGGTCGACGCACGGAGAGCCTGACAGCCATGACAACACATGCACGCTTACAAAATGACTGATTTATTTCTGCACGGATGCACCATAAAGTAGCGACACAAACCTGCTCCTGAATGACACTGCTGTTTCAGTGTGATGCATTAAACCCCGCAGACACAAAAACTAAACCCTTAGACATGCATTTCGTCTTTGCAGAGCGGCTTCTTTTGCACCCCTGCAAGAAGAAGAAGAAGAAGCAGCAGCCACATTTTTAACCATCGTCCAAAGAAGCACGTCTGTCGAATAATAAAAATGCTCTTACCTGCTTGTCTCGGGGGGGTCGAAGAGCTCACATGTCCCGTCGCTTATTTTGGTCTGTTATAGTGGATATTATTATTATTACAGTGTGTGTGACACCGTTATGTGTCTGCCAGCGCCATGTTATTATCACTGAGAGGACTGTGCGGTCCTGACTGTGCGCTACATCCGGGCTCGTTGAGGAGGAGAGCGAATGAGCGCAGTTTGAGGCGGAGGAGAGGAAGGAGAGGAAGGAGATGTAGAGAGAGGAGCACCTGTACTGAGCAGCAGAGCAGAGCAGAACAGAGCAGGGACGACTCTCTCTCTCTGTCTCACGTCGACGTTACCTCAGTTAGACCCTCACCTACATTCACTATAAAGACCTTTTACTGTGGAGCTCCCAGCTGAGAAGGTCTTCTATTCACTGTCCAACACACAACTGTCATATTAATCACCTAACACACACCTGACCACTATGGGGAGTGTGTGAAAACTAGCTAGTTAGCAAGCACTTAGCTAAGCTAGGTTAAAAGTAAAGTAGTTAGTAAGTACATGGCTAAAAGTAATGAATAAGTGGTTAAAAATGATAATTTTAGCTATAATGATGGATGTTTCAATAAAATAGATAGCAAAAAGTAGGCCAATAGCCTAGTTAATTGATGGCTATAGCTTGTAGTTAAAAGAGATAAGGTAGCTGTTAGTCTAGCTCAAAGTGATGAGTAACGTTGGTTAAATGGTTGAAATAGCTAAAAGTAATGAGTAAATGGTTAAAAATTATCATTTTAGCTATAATAATGGATGTTTCAATAAAATAGATAGCAAAAAGTAGGCCTATAGCCTAGTTAATTGATAGGGTTGACAGAGATGATGTTGCTGTTAGCTTACTGTTAGCCTAGCTCAAAGTGATGAGTAACATTAGCTAAATGGTTGAAATAGCTAAAAGTAGCCTAATGGATAAATGTTTGACATGATTAGCTACAAGCAGTGAATAAATGGTTTAAATTGACAGCTAGCTAAATGTAGGCCTGATGAAAAAATGGTTAAAAATAATCACTAAAAATTACGGATGTTCCATATAAAGATAGCTAAAAGTAGCCCTATAGCATAGTTAATTGATGGATATAGCTAGTAGTTAAAAGAGATACGGTAGCCTACTGTTAGCCTAGCTAAAAGTAATGAATAAATGGTTAAAAATTATAATTTTAGCTATAATAATGGATGTTTCAACAAAATAGATAGCAAAAAGTAGGCCTATAGCCTAGTTAATTGATAGGGTTGCTGTTAGTTTACTGTTAGCCTAGCTCAAAGTGATGAGTAACATTAGCTAAACTGTTGAAATAGCTAAAAGTAGTCTAATGGATAAACGTTTGACATGATTAGCTACAAGCAGTGAATAAATGGTTTAAATTGACAGCTAGCTAAATGTAGGCCTGATGAAAAATGGATAAAAATTATCACTTTAGCTAAATAAATAAATATATACCAAGCTTCCACATAGCCCACATCATGTAGTGGCCTGGTTGTATGAACGCAAACTCAACTAAACAGACCCCAGACATTGACAGTTCAATTATATGAAAAAAATATTGTAACAACATCCACTTTTATATAATTAAAGGTGCTAAACATGGGATTGGGAGCATTTCTATTACCTTTCAACGGTGTTTACCTGGGCTGAACCGGAGGGTTCCTGTTACGCTTCCGCGATGACACCGTTGGTCGGGACGGTGTTATCAGCTGTAACCGCCATATGAGAGCAATGCATGTGAGCGTGCCCCAGCGGGGCGCACGAACAAGCACTCACGCATGGCCGGCGCGGCGATGTGAACAAAGAAAGAAGTATAGAACTATCAGTGTGTTCCAATCTGTGTACTTCCGTACTTACACTTACAAATGTGAGTGCATAAGTGTGTTCACTCTGTGAAGTATGGCAAAATGCAGTGCACTCAAAGTACCCAGATGTTGTACTCAAAATGGTCAAATCGTTGAGTGTGGAACGCTGGACACTTTTCACACTCAATTGGCGCCATCTTGGCTACGTAGCGGAAGGGGCGGGACCACGACCACTATTCAAACATGTGAAAATGGCAGCAGATGATGCGGGAGTTTTTGCGGCGTAGATAACAGAATAAAACAATACAAAACGTAAACATGCCATTGCATTTTCAGCCAACAGGGTGACACACTGTAGGCGTAGGCGACGACGTTGGAAATGTAATTTCCACTTTGCTTTCATTTTCTGTGTATTCTTGATCAACAAAGCAGGCGGATATTTTGGCGGGTAGTGGGCGGGTAAAACCTGAAGGAGGCAGCATGGCAACACAAAGGATACCAGCTGCCGTAAAACCCCGAAGAAGAAGAAGATATTTTGGAGGGTAGTGAGCCGCGGTGAAATGTTGTGATCGTCATTTTCGGTCAGCGCGTCACAGAGTATTCGATTTGAGTCGACCCTACCCCGTTGAAATTCACGCACTACTCAAGTAAGTACAGAGTGCACAAAGTGCACTACATTGAAGTGTACTTCCAGAAGTACGTGAATTGGAACACACTGTATATCTTTACATATCAAATAGTTGTTTGCTGCTATATTAATGCTCTGGATATTGGAGGCTATAGAGCACCTTTAATAGTGTTATATAACCTCCAGTTTAAAAAGTGTTGATGAGGGTTACTTGAGATCATCAGAAAGGAAACACTGACATAGAAGATCGTGGACAGTTAATCCTAACTAAACAGGAAAAACTATCTTTATAAGAAGGGGGGAAATCAGGGAAACTGCTTCATAGGTCTGTATACTAACCTGGAGCCTGTGGATCCCTGAAGTCCAGGAGGAGAGACAGCAAAGACTGGGAACAATTCATATATATTTGTATTGTTCTAATCTTAGAGTTAGACTTTGGTGGTAAGGCTGATAGATGATAGCCTACAGGATTGTGTCATGATTTCATCATGTCGGCTATTCATTTATATTGTACATGGTCGAATTGAGCTGCTATATGCGGCCCTGGGGCATAAATAAAATCTGCAGTGTGCAATGTGTACAGTTTTTTATGCTGGAATAGTAGCCTACCTCTATCTGCTTTGAGGCAATTAAACACATTTTAAGAATTTGCAACATATAAGTATAGATATTTTACAACAACATGTTGACACAGAGACTCAGGGTTTCAAGATTAGGTGATAAAGCATAATGATATTTGGGTATTTTACTATGGCTTGATGCTTAACTGATCTGTTGCCTCATATCCTTTTAAGTGCGTTATTGTATCAAGCTGTATCATTGTTCTGCTTCCTAAAGAGTATGTTCAGCATGAGTGTAAATGTAAGTGTTTCTCAAGTGAAGCCAGACACAGGCTGTAGCCCCAGAGCACTGGGGATCCACGCAGTGTGACAGTCTCTGCCAGCTCTGACAGTGTCGCAGCCCTCATTGATCTCCCATCTCTGTTCCCGACGTGCCGTTTGTAGCGCAGGGCTCTTCCCCAGACTACAGTAAGTGAATGTGCGAGGGCACGAGTCAATTTCTCCCGCTGTGACAGGAAAGTCCTTATGTCTGACTGTCTGGTTAACTGAGGGAGAGAGAATGAGAGAGGAGGCAGAGAGCTGAGTATCCATTATCATGCCAAGGTCTAGCTCTTTGTGTTGTTGTTAAACATGGAGATCAATGAGGGAGCTGTTACCACATGTCCTTCCCTTTCTCCGCTCATCAGCCCGATAAATCTCACCAGTCGACTTGCTTGCAAGGATACATCTCCCCTTCTCTCTTTCACCAGCTGGTCGTGCAGGTGGAGCCTTTGAATGACTCAGAAATGCATTCCTGCTCTCACTTGCACACATGTGCTACACATGTGTAACCACCATAGACGGATGCTCACAAAAATAGGCATGCGCTTTGCAAACTGACACACTCTTCCTTACGACTAGATCTTTTCCTCGCTCCAGTGATTTGTCCTCTTGTGATGATACGGTCCCCACCTGCTCTGTCTCCCATGTGGCCTCCCTACCCACCACCCATAAATCCCTTTGGGAAATGAGAGCCAAGACTGTGCAGTGCAGTGGGAACACCCTTTCAGCTCAAGACTATTCCAGGCTGTGCTACACTTATTATGGGCTTTATGGACTGCCACATCTATACTAGCCACAATGGGGGGGATGTGGGGGAGCCTAGTGATGCATTTTAGTAAGTGGGCTCAATATACTGCAAATATTGGGATTGTGAAAAGCTGTGAACTTCACCCATAGACTGTAGGGCTATATAAGATATGGACTTAGTCACTGTGATGTCACCCTTTAGGGACTTTCGTTTTGAAGCCTGGAGTTCAGCATTTTGGCCGTCTCCATGTTAGTTTTTTGTAACCAGAAGTGACAAGACTTCTATACAATCAGACTTCTTTTTGCAACCAGAGGAGTCGCCCCCTGCTGGCTGTTAGAAAGAATGCAAGTTTAAGGCACTTCTGCATTGGCTTCACTTCTCAGACCCGGACATTGCCGCCTGGTGTTTTAAGGGAAAAAGCTAAAGTTACATTTAGACCACTCAGCAATATGGCGGTGTGTTTCATTGATTAGAGTTTGATGCCTTTGTCCCTCCTAAAACTGAAAATGATACCCAGCCCTTGCTCACATCCATAGTCACCCTCTTGGATATCTTCTAGTTTAAGGCACTTCTGCCTTGGCTTCACTTTTCAGACCCCAGAGTTGCCCACTGACTTCACCCAAAATATATCTTTGAGAAACAAAAGAGTCACTCTCCTGAAAGGTGTCATTAAATAGTTCCTTAAAAAGCTTTGGTGAGGTTGATAACACAACATGGAAGCAGTGGAATTAGCCATATTTGGATGATAAAGATGATGGTTGAAGTGGATTATACTGCATTTGTTTTTGGCTTTTTATGCTCAAAAGATAGATTTTGGGTGGAATATCACTTTACATTGCTTCACCAGATCCTTTTAGCCTGGTCATGTCATGCACTATGATTTGGCTGCCAAGGAGTCAGCTGACCAGATAAATCCATAGATTACAGACTCATACAATCACATTATCTTTCGTGGAGCAACTAGTGCTCACCACAATGACTGCTACACCCCCCCCTGTGTTTGACACCTCCATCTAGTGGTGGATTGTGGGAGCACATGGTTTCCTACAGTGCATCCAACTGTATATTGTATCAGTGGCTGCTGGTTGTGTCTGAGACATAAGCCACGACATCTCTGAGTAATCCTTTGTGATATTAAATTGATCTCATAGTGGTCCAGACGGGATGATGATTTTTTACACACAAACAAAGATGCGCACGTAAACATAAACTCAGGTCCATGCAAGAACGTGCTGCTGTCCCCATGGCAACTGTAGCAATATAGTTTTCTTTGAAACCATCTCCCTCACTCGTACTCGCTCTCGCACACTCTCTTTGATTTTATCTCTCTTATTCACTTGTTCATTGAAGGCACAAAGGCATCTTTAGACACACAGGATAAGAAAACACAAATTTGACCTCTAACCTATTGTGGGGTTTACCTTGTAGAGCTGTCTCTTTTATTGCACCTTTAATAGGAAAGAAGTGGTCAAGAGGAGGGGAGAAAGGGATGTAAAGAGGATGCAGGTTGCAAGTGTTGGAATGAGGCCCAGAGCTTATCAGAGGCTAATGCCACCGCCGTCGCTTTGGAAAACCCTGCTCCTGCCAAAACGCTCTCTTCTGCCTAACAGCAGCACGCCTCACGGTCGCCTCCTTTTTACTCAGCTCCCCCATTGGTTGAAACTCCAAAAGGAGATCTCTTACAAGTGACATCATTACTCCCTCTCCCATCAGACAGCATATGTCATGACCACATGGCAACCATCCACTCAAATGAAGCACTGTAATTTGTTCCCCAATTCAAATAACTACTTGAGCTATATTTGTTATGCATGGTGTTTTTATTGCAGTTTTTTTGTTTTATCTCATTATTCAATAGGCACAGATTGGGTTGAGTTCATAGAAGAGTTGTGGAAACAAGTGTTGCCAGTTTAGACAGGCCAACCAGGAGACTAACCATGGACCAAATGTTCTGGATTGTTTCTTGGCAAGAAATCTCTTCTGACAATAATGCAGCCCAAGCAAAACAATTCCCTACCATCCTCACATGAAGCTTCATTTTGTGGTTGCCTAAAGCCTGGTTACTGTGCTGGAGAATATGACAATGCAAGCTGATTTTCTCCAGCAGTCTCTCCATGAATGAGCACTTTTGTCCATACAGTAAGTTGATTAACCCATTTGTGCCCATAAACTATATATAGTATGATAAGGAAAAATGCCACAACATTTGTTCTGATTAGTCAAAAGTCTTGAAATTTGGTACGAACATACTTTAGGCAAGTATCTAACAGTACAACTTCCAAAAATTTAGAACACATGAAATATCACACTTTTATTCATAGTCAAAATCTGGATTTTTGAAAAATGAGGAGGAAAAATGCTAAAATTGTGCTTATTAGATTTTTTCCATATGAAATATATTTTTACACTGCATATGTGTGCATATCTTTGATAAACTTGTTATGAGTTCAGTGTTAGATAAAGCCATTTTCTTAGCATACTATATATAGCCTTTGGGCACATGGGACTATTGTTGGGCGGCTGTAAAGTTGGCACCTTAGCAGCCTCAGCCATCAGTGAATGAATGTATGTGTGAATGGGTGAATGCTGACATGTAGTGTAAAGCACTTTGAATGGCCAGAAGACTAGAAAAGCATTATATAAATGCAAGTCCATTTCCATTTACTTTTTTTTCCCATGTGCCCAAAGACTAGATATGGTACAATAAGACGGTGGAATGGTTTGACCAATTTTGAAAATGTCTTCACATTTGTGTTTCTTCACGTTTCTTTAAATAGCAAATATGCCAGTCTCATGGGAAGTGAGGCCTTGATTCTCCAATGTGGAATGTATTGCATTAGTGCAACAAAGGTAGCGAATAAGTATAAGAGACGTACCCTTCAACCACAAGGCCTGAGTTTGAGCTTCACTTTTAACAACCACTACTAAAGTGTCCTTGAGACACTGTTTCATTACTATATCCAAGGTTGTTGTAGCTTATCTGATGCCTTGCAAGCAGAAATTCACATTTCTCCAGTAAAGTGTTAGATTTAGATCTATGAAAGGCATTACTGCAACGTGAGGTCTACTATTTAAACAATATTAATTGCCTACTTATGCATCCAGCAGATATGAAGCAACATTAGCATTTGTTTCTGGTCACCTGAAGAATTAGAATATTCACTCTTTTCTAGCTCTATTTTGGTCTCCACCATAGACTGTATATAAGTGCAGTCACTGTGAGGTCACCCATTAGGTTTGTGGACTGCCGTTTTGAAACCTTGAGTTCGGCATTTTTGCAATCGCCATCAGAGTTTTTGGTCGTTGTATGTGCAACCAGAAGTGACACAGGAGGGTGGAGCTACAGTAAGTACAACGTAACGCTTAATAAGACATTTTTAGGCGACCAAAAAGGTTATAATTGACTTTCATGAATGAAGACACACTGTGAAAGGGTTAAAGTTGTGAGACGAAAACACGGACAACTCCCAGACAGGAGCCGGTGGCAACCGTAGTAACAACCTGTCAATCACAAGATAGCCACGCCCTAAATCCTACCCTGCTTTATGGTCTATTTTAATCTAAATGAGACCATAATATACTAAATGAACATCATGCTGTATTGAAGAAGACTTGAAACTAGCAATTGAGACCATGAACTCATGCTAGCAATGTTTACTGAGGTAATAAATCAAGTGAGAAGTAGGGTCATTTTCTCATAGACTTGCAACCAGAGGAGTCGCCCCCTGCTGGCTATTAGAAAGAATGCAAGTTTAAGAAACTTTCACATTGGCTTCACTTTTCAGACCCCGGAGTTGCCTGCTGGTCTACACCTACTCCTGAGGAAAATATCTGGCTCTCAAGCTCCTAAATGTTCCATTATGTTTACCAGCTAGTTGCTAACTTTTGCCATTTAGAACTGGGCCGTTTTATCAGACCATCTTTGCTGAAAACTGCTGCTTTTAGATGGGTTTGTCACTACGCGGACCTCTTTCACATACTATATCATATACAAATATTGGTTAGTGCAGCTTTAAATTGTACTCAATGAAAATGTCATGCTGATTTAATTGTCAAGAGTGAAATGTCAGCCTTACTTTATATAATGGTAAATATATAACTGAATCAATATATTGACAACTATACAATTACTGCCGCTACATTTCCTATACATCTCATTGTTTGCTGTAATAGACACCAGTCCCTGTTGTGCATAAGCAAATGACAAACAGTTGTCTGTTTAGCATTTAATTCTGAAAACACTTGAAAATCAATTGAAAAAAACAACAATAAAAGAACGACACAATTTGCCTCGTAACGGCTTATAGGAGATGATGAGACTTTAGGATCTAATCAGCACAGATGCTCAGTTCAACAGATTTCGAGTGCAGCCACACAAACATGAGCGCACACACACACACACACACACACACACACACACACACACACACACACCCAGAGGCTCCAACTTCCCAAATTGTGCACCGTGGCCGCACCCTTCACTTGCCTAATGTGGCACTGTGAGCCACAGCTGGCCTCCTGAGGTCAGGCTGCAGGGCGCTCTCATACACTCATGAAGAATTAATGACTTTGAGTGTGTGTGTGTGTGTGTGTGTGTGTGTGTGTGTGTGTGTGTGTGCGCGCGCACATGTGCACTGTATTGTACATGAAAGTATAACACAGTATAACACAGTTTTAGCCAGGTAGTGTGTTGCGTATACCTACTGGAAGCAGACACGTAGACTAATATTCCACTGTTTTTAATAGCTGATTATGTCGTGTCAGCCTCCTCATACATTTTAGGGATTTAAAACACTGTTTGCTAAAGTGCGTAGGTGAATACAAATGACAGTTATGATTTTTTTTTTTTACTTGTACTCTGGGAAGCTGTATGCGGTAGCGGTTTATGATGCAATAACCTGCTAACAGGAAGCTGTCTAACTACTGGCCCTGAGAAATGCACATTGTGACAAATAAAATGGTCTGTAGCTGGACTAAATAGAACAGATTGATGGTTAGGGGTGTAGAGTATCATGACATTACGTCTCAGTGTATGTGTCCTCTCAAAGTAATGACATGATGTTAGATGTTACAGGAACTGTAATAAATGCAGATCCCTCTCTTCTGATTGCATAAAAAAGTGAACTTTTTTTACTCAGATTTCATGCATATGGTGGTGCGTTCTTCATTCTATATACAGTAGTTATAGACAGTTTTCCTAAAATTAGATTTAATAAATCGCTATATATCGCCTTGCTTACAGTATTGCAATATATTGCAATATACTGAATCATAACCCCTGTATCATGATATGTATCATATCACCAGATTCTTGTCAATACACAGCCCTATTGTTGGCTGGACTCATTTGCATGAAAGTTTTACCTGAGTACAGCAAAGACTGATCTGGTGATCTGCCTATTTCACAACAATAAGTTGTACTTGTAGATGAAATGTTTTAACCATAAGTGGCCACTTAAGTGAAATGAGAGGGTCAAACTGGTCAGCAAGAGTTAAAATGAATTGCATACACTATATACTATATAAAAGATACTTTTCCTTTCTGTCTCCAGACGGAGTTTAAAATTAAAGACCCGGTAGGATAAACGTCAGGCGCTGAATTCTCGGGGGATTACGTTTTAGCATGCTAAGAAGTTCTGACATTTCTGACATTTCTCAGCTCAGATGATTGCTAATCTAATGATGGTGTGAGGACAACCGGTGCAACTGTGTGAATCCCTCATATTTTGTCATTGTTGAAGCGGTTGCCCCGGAGATTTATTGGAAGATTGTGTGAAGATTTATTTGGCTGAGTTTGAACCTAACAACTCTCCTGTTAAACATTCTAAAAAAATGCCAGAATCAATACTTTTCACTTTACCATTGTCACTTTACTGTTTTACAAACTGTCACACCTCTGTGTATATACATATATATTTATTACTTCTCTATGCTACATCCCTGTTTACACCTCTGTGTACAGTACATATTACTTCTCATCATGCATATACTTACTACATCCTGTTTACTTTCAGTTTTCCCATCTGAAATACTGTTGTCAACAAAATGACAAATTTATATTTACATTAATGTTTTATACTTACTTATGTTTATATTTATTTTAAATGCACTATTTCATGCCTTAAATAATAATTTAGCTTGTGTGATTTCCCCTTTTATATATATATATATAATAAAATATATACATAAAATATGTATGTATATATATAAATATATATATTATATATGTATATTTATATATATAAATACATACATAAAATATGTATATATATATATACACATACATATTTATATATATATATACATACATATTTTATGTATGTATTTATGTATGTATTTATATATAAATACATACATATATATATATATATAAATATGTATATACATACATATTTTATGAGCATTGTTAAATGAACCTGAGACAAAAGATTTTCATGGCCAATGACTGCTTTGCTGAAATTTACAAATGACAAATTAGGAACCTTGAATCTTAATTCAACATTAAAAGAGGTGAGACACTTACAGCTCTGCCCTTGTAAACATATTCAACAATCACCCAGAGAGAAATATTAAATCGGAAGTATGACAACTGAACCCAATGCAGTGACTTAACCTGAGGGTGAACCAAGGAGCAGTAATGTCCGACTTTTCAGCTGTCGATGTCTGAATCATCGGAACGTACAGAAAACAGTCCTGACTTCTTTGTCTATCTGCTGTAATTGTGTTACTCTGTGTGGCTTAGACACAGATGTGGCATGAGTGTTACACAGTCCCATGACTGCTCAACAGTGACATGAACCACATCAGCACAAAAACACATCATTGTGCTGCCAGTGGATCTAGTCTAGGTACGGAAAGGGAATGTCGTCTGCTGGAGAATATAACATTTTACATGACATTTCAATATTTTGATATTGTTTCCAACCTTTCACACACACTCGCCCAGTTTCTTTTCCTTTATTTTATTAGACCATCATAATTTTAATTACTAAGTGATATCTGGGAATGCAGTCTCCTAGACCAGTGGTTTTCAAAGTGGGGTCCTTGAGGGGGAGTCCCCAGCAAAACGGGGAATCATTTGTTTACACTATAATTCCATCCATAAGTAACTACTGTGGTCATGGGTTTAATATACTGTCTGTATTACATAAAACATCTAAAAGCAAAAATCTTTCAGGGTCCGTGGTCTCTTTTTTGTCAGTTTAGGGCTCCTTGATGTGAAAAAGTTTGAGAACCACTGCCCTAGACAATAGAGTAAACTCAATAAAATTTGAGTTGCATATTTAAAACCTTTAACGCTACCATATCTACCACTAGGTCTTCTTTACATATGTTATGTGACATGTGAGGGTGTGGTATTTTTTTTTCTGACGGTGGAGTGACGAGGTGAGGAGTGGCCAAGCAGTTAAAGGGTTTGTGGCTATAAAAGAGTGTTTCGATGTGTTCGGCTACAAGCCGACTGATTCACTTAACCTACACCACGGCCTGCAGCCTGCTCCTTCTGTGCACCTGAGGACTAAAGACGAGAAAAGGTAACTTCTAGTCTTAATCTTATCTCTGGCAGTTTATACAAAATGGTTCATATTTCTGTGGATCAGAACCAAAAAGCGTGTTTTCATCCAATACTAGAAGATTCATTAGTAGCAGGAACAGAATGCGTTCTGGTCTGGTGTCCTGCTGTAGAGTGAAAGGTGTGTGCAGTGCAATGATGCACCAAATGGGTCATAGAACTGATCTAAATATGAGAATATGATTTATCTACATATGTATGTATGTAGTTAATCTGTTTGATTGCTGTTGGTTGATTGGTAATGTTACCCTTCCCTGGCTACACCAAACCCCTTAATATTAATTGATTCATTTACTTTTTTATTTTTTTTTTACATTTTTTATTATCATTATTTATTAATATTATTACTATTTACTTTATTTACTTTATTTTTATTGTTAATGTTATTGAACTTACTTGTTCACATTATTACAATTACCATTTATTTACTCACTTATTTATTCATTCATATACACCCTTAACATATTTATATGGATATATTTGTCACCTGTTTGTATATGTCACACTGACACACTGTAAAAAATAAAACAAAATGTAATATTTATTTAAATAAAATAAAATAAAAGCCCTAATCTAGATGAATCAATGAGTATACGCTGTATATAATTATAACATTAATATGTTTTTAAATCATTAACAGTATTTTACAAGTAAACACCTATAATAAAACTTATTTTCTGTGTTGAGTTGTATTTCTCAGGTAATAACAAACATTAATAGGTAGAATGAAATAGCAAGACTAGGTAGTTCGATCATTTTATAACAGTAATTGAATTTGCGGTCACAAGAACAACTGTGTATTAGTGGTAGGGCCTGGACACCAGAGAATCATTGTTACTACACATTCCTCTCTAAAGAGCACATAAGTCATTGAAACAACCCTGAATCAATATGCCATTATGTTTCTGCATGACTCAGGATGTTTTCTATGGTCATCATTCAATTAGTGCATTCCATGGCATCCAATAAGCTTCAGTTTACAATGTATATCTATATGGAGACAGACAATCAACTAGCGCATCGTTCACTGATACTTTGACATCCTGAAAAGCTGTAGAGTCCTCTGGTGGTCACCTAGAGGAAGGTTTCCTCTATCTGCAGCTCATTAAAGCTCAGTCTGACTGCAGTGCATGTTCTCTATCTTGTAAAAATATTTTTTTTAATTTCCATAGCAGTTTTCTTTGTGATTTACAGACTAAGATCTATTTTGGTTTTTGTTCTGTCTTTAGTTTTCCGTGTCTGTTAGTCCTCTGAGACTTGTTTGTAATAGCTGTAAAATAAATAAAAGTGTACTTGTTCTTGTTCTGGCAGGCAGCATGGATGTAAGTACCTCACCAAATGCTCAGATCTCTACACTGGTAAGAATGACGCAAATCATTGCAGCTATTTCCTCCACATTTTCCATCTAAATATGAATGCTTGATTCTTTGCTTATGTCAAACGGCCTTGTTTGCAACTGCAAGTTGGTGTCCTCCATCCTGTCCACCCTCTCTCTTCCTCGTATCTCCGTCCTGGCCCCCGACCCTGACCCTGACCCTTCTCTCTCTCCGTCTTCCAACTCTCCTCCTCCCCCCTCTCAGCACTCTGACCCTCTGTGTGGCAGCTGCCCGCCCTCTGGTTCTGCCCCACAGGCTAACAGCCTTTGGCCGAGCCTGCCGCAGTCTGGAGCCGGGTTCCCCGGGTGGCCGGGACAGCCGGGACAGCCTGGACAGCCTGCCCAGCCCGCACCGTGCTGGAATGGCCAGCCAAACACTCCCTGCTGGCCTGGGACACAACCAGCTCCGGTCTCTGTCCCTGCACCGATTTCATTTACAACCCCGGCTCAGGCTGTAGCACCAGCCCCTGCACCTACCACAACCGTAGTCCAGGCTCCAGCTAACGCTCAGGGTCCACCGCAGCCCTGCAATCCTTGCTGGGGAGGTACCCAGTACCAGCCTCCCCAGAACCAGGTTCCCCAGTACCAGGCTCCCCAATACCAGGCTCCCCAGTACCAGGTTCCCCAGTATCAACCTCCCCAGTACCAGCCTCCCCAGTACCAGCCTCCCCAGTACCAGCCTCAGCAGCCATCAGCTCCAATTCAAGCTCAAGTCCCAGCTCAAGTCCCTGTTCAAGTCCCTGCTCCAGCTCCAACTCCAACTCCCCACCCAGTCCCAGCACCTGCTCCCAGCATCCGCCCAAATGCACCAGGGTGGCCTGCTCACCCTGGTTGGCCTTATAACCCGGGACAGTCAGGATGGCCTGGACAGAATCCATCCATCATGCCTCCACACTGGCTTCCTCCCACATCTGGACCTCTCGTGAGTCAAACGCAAAGAATCTGACTTGCATGCATCTTACAGTCTCTTTTCTTATTCACAGGAGAGACAGAGACTTAAAGAGAAGGATAAGGAGAGATGTAAAAAGACTAGGGCTGTCAAAGTTAACGTGATGCATTTACGCAACTCGCGATTTGTTGACTGTAACGGGCTCAGTTATAGTCTAGTTAAGCTAGAGTGAAGATGCTGACATCATATGAAACTAGAAAACCTAATGAATCAATTGGTACCAACCATGTTATACTAGCATGTCGGAAAGGAGAATAAATAACACTCCAAACTTACGCTAAATTTTGTTGAGGAAAAACTGTCATGGCCATTTTCAAAGAGGTCCCTTGACCTCTGACCTCAAGATATGTGAATGAAAATGGGTTCTATGGGTACCCACGAGTCTCCCCTTTACAGACATGGACACTTTATTATAATCACATGCAGTTTGGGGCAAGTCATAGTCAAGTCAGCACACTGACACACTGACAGCTGTTGTTGTCTGTTGGGCTGCAGTTTGCCATGTTATGATTTGATCATATTTTTTATGTTAAATGCAGTACCTGTGAGGGTTTCTGGACAATATTTGTCATTATTTTGTCTTGTTAATGGATTTCCAATAATAAATACATGTATTTGCATAAAGCAGCCTATTTGTCCACTCCCCATGTTGATAAGAGTATTAAATACTTGACAAATCTCCCTTTAAGAACATTTTGAACAGATACAAAAAGTGTGATTAATTTGTGAAAAATCACGATTAACTATGGACAATCATGCAATTAATCGCAATTAATATTTTGATCGATTGACAGCCCTAAAAAATACTGATGGATATACATATGTTTGATCACCAGCTGCTTTATAATCCAGGTTGTTTTAATGTTATTCTCTCTCACTCTTGCTGTTTAGAGTGTGCCATACAACTTGAACCTGGCCCGAGGGGTCTACGACAAGATGATGATGACCATCTTGGGCCATGTCAAACCTAACGCTAAAATGTAAGCTTAAGTGCATGTACTTAGATCTCTTTCTGAACCATTCTTTTACCTTTATGTTCCTTTTTTAACATTTTCTCTCAAAGGTGCTATTGATAATATTGATAACATTCAGCCACTGGATGTCCCTTTCTCCCTTTTTTTAAATATTCATCTATAAAAATGTTATCAATAAGACCTTTAAGTTCATTTTTAGTTTCAAAGTTGTAAGTATAGTATACAAATCTGACCTGTTAGTGAAGGACAGACAAAAGAGACAATACAGTGTCAATGATCAGTGTCTAACTAGTTTTGGCTTTCTGCAGGTTCACGGTGAACTTTCTGAGAGGCAACGACATCGCCCTTCACATCAATCCTCGCTTCAGTGAGGGGGGCAAACAGGCGCTGGTCCGCAACCACAAACTGGGTGAGCGCTGGGGCGCGGAGGAGAGGGACCTGAAGGGACCCTTCCCCTTCGCTCAAGGGAGCCCTTTTGAGGTGAGCAAGAGAAAGATGGAATCAGAAGGGGCGGTAGATTGAAAAGCCATGCTTAAAGCTGCTATGTGTAGCATATCAACATCAATAAATCATTACCACAGAGTCATTGTCTGCTGCTGCTACTAATCCACTATTGCTTTTTTTACAAGGAAATTAAATAACATAATCATTTTAATCTTTTAGTCTCATTTCTTTTGTGGTAAAACTTTTACTATGTTGATGTTTCAAAATGCTACACATGGTGCCTTTAACTGACTCTAGGTCACTTTCTCATGGTTAACATCAGGCTAACGTTTGGAAAAGATGGAAAGGGTTGGAAAGTCGTTTGTGCAAGCGGGTCCTAGATAAGGGAAGTGCTGCACTGCAGGAGGACTCCTGGAGGTCAGTGGGGGTCTCATGTTGCTCAATAACATCAATAACAATTATGCTTTACAGGCATCGCTAATAGGTTACTAATCGAAAGAGCTAATTCTGTCTGTCTCTGTCCATGTGCACTGGCAGCAATAACAACTAGGTTCTTTTCCTTCAATCTTACTTCGTATTTTTTAATTAGTAAGGTTTAATTTTGCATTAAATCATCCTAATTAAATGCATCTTTTTTTTCAATTTAGAAGATTTGGCCCTGCAGAATGACTCTTCCTGAATGAAATCATGATTAAATAATATGTTCCTCGATGGAGGTTAGTACATTATTGGTGTTGTGCTCTGTTCCAGATGAAGATCCTGTGCACTCAGGAGGCGTTCAGGGTGGCGGTGAACAACATCCCGTTGTTTGAGTTCCGACACCGCGTCAGAGAGCTCAACCAGATCGACAGAATCAACATCCTGCACGACGTCGTCCTCACCTGCGTCAACGTGGAAACACTTCCATAGGAAGCACATTATTACTCACACAGCACATGAAACAACACATCAAGGGCTCAGACATGTGTGAGTGTGATGTAAAGGCATACAAAGACACATATAGACACACACACATGCTATCTATACAGGCTACATGTTGCAGGAAGTAAAACTTTCCAGTTTATTTATCATGATGCTTAAAGATCGAACAAATGTGTGTTAGTACGTAATGTAACACTAGTTATGACATGAGCTGAGCTCATTCTATAATATGCTACTTCCTCTACCACATAGCTAACCATTTAATACACACAAAGCTTTATTTTTCTTCTCTATGTAGATGCTACTGCTACTGTATTTATTGTGTACAATATTTTCTATATTATTAAAGGGGAACTACACCCATTTTCAAAATGTATACACATTATTCCTATGGTCTAAGACAGTCCAAAAATGATTAGCAAACATGAACAACTCGCTCCCGAATCCAAAAACTAGAGTGCTGAAACTCAAACTTGTGATGTCATAGGGTGTAAAGTGCTGCTCCATAGATGATGAATGGGGAGAGATGTATATGGGAACATTTTCTGTTTCACAACTGACAACATTACAATAGAATAAAGCTCATCTCCATAAAATCAGTCTCCCAATCATTGTCTATGGAGCAGCTCCAGACTTTATACCCTATGACATCACAAGTTTGAGACTTACTTCTCTGGTTTCTGGCTTTGAGAGGGAGTAGCTCATGTTCACAAATATTGATTGAACTTTCCGAGGCCATGGAAATAACATACTGGAATTCTTAATTTGGGTGGTGTTCCCCTTTAAATTGCTAACTGAGAATTAAACATTCTAATATTGCCCATTAGGGTTCTGTTAACTGTAGTAATTATGAAATAAATAAAATTATCAGTCAGTCATCTGGTTCAATGTTTTCATTATTTATTTTAAAAGATCTTAAAGAAGAACAGTGTAACAGTTTGAATAAAAATCTCTTTCAGAGAAATATAAAACCTTAAAATCAGCACAAAGAAACTTGCACAAATGTACAAAAGGAAACAGACTAATAGACAAGTAAAGGAATGAGTCATGGCTACAGTACTCTGCAATTAGGGAGACACCATTGGCACAAAAATATATTACACAGCCTAAACAAAACACCTTCACAAGTCCGTCATCTGACATTCATACCTCAATATAACCATTTCATCCTCGCACCTTAACTTAACTTCCTCCAACCCCCCACTTAAACGCATCCATCTCTACCTAACAGAACCAGTTTTGCCCCATTAGCAGTAGGGCCTAATGATGCTGATGTCAGTTGCATCCAACAAATTGGTCTGGAGCAAAATGTCTCTTTAGCTGGCCAAATTGAAATTGGTGATATGGCTCACCCAGTGGGTGATTCATCCTTAGTGTCACAATCGGAACCAAGTATTAATTGTACAAAATATTCTTGCACAATAGTCATGTAATGTCAGCCCGTTCTCATTTCAAGGGCGTCAAATACAGAGTCTTTGTCACAGCCATCGGCGTTCCATACCGCCAAAAAAAATCCCGAAGCCGGATCATGATCCGGATCGCCACCAAAATCTAATGAATTGTTCATCGTGCCACACCCAACCCCTCCAAAAAATGTCATTCAAATCCATTGGAAACTTTTGGAGTAATCCTGCAAACGGACAAACCAACAAACCAACAAAAAAAACAACAAACCAACAAAAAAAAACAAAAAACAACAAAAAAACAACAAACACACCAACCAACAAACAAACCAACGCTGGTGAAAACATAACCTCCTTCCTAGGCCTTCGGCCTTGGCGGAGGCAACTATAGTGCTTTTGATGCCGAAAATAATGTGAGGCCAAGTGGCGGTATGTAACGAGATGGGATGAGAACGTGTTGCACATTTCCATGAAAACTGCTGAGTGCATTCATATCACCCAAGAACATAAACCTTTTGGATTTTAATAGCCCTATGTTTCTTGCTTTAACATCACCCTAAGGACATATTTAACATTTTTATTCGTAGAGCCTTACTACCGGCAAGGCTCTGATCTTTCAAGATCAAGACATCTTTTGATTACCTGTGCTCTTCATGTAACTCCATCATCTTTGTCCTTCTGGTGTCTCCCTTCATAATAATTAGGATTTATTACACTTACAGTATGAAAGTTGATTTTAAAAAGTAGAAAACAGAGAAGAGTTATGGCAACTTGAAAAATAAGGAAACCTTTCGTACTTTTTTCCAGTGCATAATACTCTGCATTCATTTCTTTCAGCTTCTCCAAATATAATGACATCTCATCTGCATTCAGTCCATAAATAAAGTTTCAAAAGATCTCTGTGCAAAGAACAAGAGTGCGATTCACAGTGCTACCGTGTGTGTGAGTGTGTCTGGCTGTGCGTGCATACACATCAGTCCATCTCCTCACGTCTTCGTGTCGAGTCTCCTCTCCACAGACTTCAGCAGCAGCTCGGCGTACTGCTCCAGCAGAGCCAGGGCCTTCTCTTCTTCACCTTTGACCTCGTGGTCCACTCGGGGCCCTTCACACTGTGAGACGGGGTGAGGCAGAGAGTCCAGCTCAGTCTTGACCGTGAACAGGGCCCCTGACAGGATGCTCCTCATTTCTTGCTGGTCTTCACTGGGCTCCTGGCTGCTTTGTAGCACCTGTGTTTTAATGAATACGTACATATGAAAAACAGGCAGGAAGGCCGTCTGTCGGTGTCGCTCCCTGATTGATCTGTTCATCAGATTATAGGTAAAACTCCACGTGTGCAAACAACGTTTAGGTTACTAAGACAATGAAAAGCAGCACATTCTCACATTTTAGACAGTGGAACCAGCAAATAATTATCTTTTTTGTCGAATTTATGATAATAAGAGGAATATGAGAGTGGCAGCATTAACAGGCATGTACTATGTGAGAAATGATCTTTATCTTTTCCCCTTTTATCTTCCCTATCACTCTTTCCGATATATTTTCCTTCCGGGCTCTCTTAACCGTCACACACTCTTCACACACACACATACATACACAGACACACACTTACTGACCGTAGTATAGAGCATGGCAGTTTTCCTCAGACTGTTGTGAAGCTCCGTAACAGCCTGCCTACAAGTTTCCAAGGTGATGGAGTGATCTGCAGAAAGAGACAGAGAGAGAGAGAGAGAGAGTGAGAGAGAGAGAGAGAGAGAAAGAAACTCTTTCAAGTACAGCGCAGCATGTTGCAAAGCCGAGTGTTCACAAAGACGCACAGACTGTACAGCGTCTGCACACACTATCGAGCGAAGTAGGCGCACAGTAAACGTTGAGCAAAAGGTTGGAGAACAAGGAAAAACTTGGTAGCAGAAAAGAAACTGTAGAAAAAAAAAGAACAGACGAGGAGGCTGCTGAACAAAGCCAGAGAGCAGGAGCTGTGTGAGCCGTGGAACTGAGAACAACGATTTCACAGCTTATATCCTCCGGCAAAAAACACAGTGGTAGGTACAAAATGTGGACTGGATATCACTTAATGGCATTTATGGTTTCTGTGTTCTCAAATTGAAATGAAATGAAATCTGTTGCTTTTGTGAGGCAGTTATCATCCACAGAACAGCAGGCACGGAAGCGTGAAGAACAGGATGAGGAAGTTATTTTAAGATTCATCTCAGCATTTGGACTCTATTAGACACTTTTATTGACTGAGGATGTGAGCAATGTGAGGGGAAAACAATCTGTAGTGGCGCTTCAGTTAACTCAGGCTCTACACAGTACATCACATATATATCGGCTGTTTTTGATATGTCAAGTGGAATATATGAAGCCGGTTGCTAAGTTTGTTTTTCCTCAACAAACAGATCTCAAAATCAACCAGAAGAATAGAATTAAAACGTCCCTTCATCTGTGGACTCACCCGTGCAATCACAGTGTTGACAGCAGGACGGCACAGAGACAGACTGAGAGACGGGAGACAGACAATCAGACTGACAGACAGGCCAGAAGGCAGAGGGCGAGCAGTGTGAAGAGATGCAGTGATGGAGAGGAGGAATGGTAGCGACAGACAGGTTGATAAGAGAGCTCTGGGAAGCCAGACCTGGCTGGGGATCGGCGCTCGATGTGTGGGTCTGCTCGGGCACCAGAGGGCACTCTTTGGCCACGGCCACCTGTAACGGCTCCTTGGCACTGGGAAAGAAATGTGTGTCAGTTTTAAAAAAAAAACTTCTCAAAGAAAATGCAGCTAAATGTTTTTGAAGTGGTGTTAAAAACATACCTCTCTGAAACAGAGTCTCTCTTCTGCCTCACTGGTAGGGAACTTGGCAAAGTAGGATCCAAAGACATGTTCCTGCCCATTGCTGATGACAACAAGATAAACACTAAATCACACACAGGTAATCTGCTTTTTAGTTCCTTAAGGATGGCCCACACGAAAAGATTTTTCAAATCTAAACAGATTTTGAAAATGTGAGAGACCCCACACATAATGACATGTTATGTTAAATTCAACAGTTTTGTTCCTATAGTGTGTTTGGCCATGTTCGTTTTTGTACTACTTTGTACTAAAAATTCATAAAGGATGGATGGATGAAGTCATGGGGACACGTTAAATAAACACTCATGTTGTTGCCACAAATCCATAAGTTGATCCTCCATTTCTGAGGTCCATCTTACTACTACTGTATGCTTTGCATTATCTCATGCGGTGGTTGTCCTTCCGCTTCAGTCAGCTTGGTTCTCAATTGGCTATCGTTCTTTCACACGGCTGTCCCCGGGGTTCCCCACACACAACAGGATGTCCGATCGTAAATATTGAACATGATGATATTTACGATTTGAGATCGGTGCGCCCAGGATGGACTTTTCAAGCCAATTGGGGGATGTAAAAAACACTCCTAACATACCTCACACCACAGGAATAACTGGAAAGATCATCTTTAGAACTATCAACAAATCTGGGCTTTACTGTTGATTGTCGGGAGCGGGGGGGGAGATCGGCCCCGAAATCGGCTTGTGCGTTTATGTGTCACATCTACAGTATATGGCTGAGCTGTCTAACCTCTGTTTCCTGGAGAAGGTGTGACGTCGGTGGGAGTGGAAGCCCTCGGCATCGCCTCCAGGCATAGGCTGCGGCGAGGACTGAGTTGCTGTTTGGGAAGCGGGATGCGGGAGGGCTGGATGTTCTGGGTGAAAAAAGTGGGTGAAACTGCAGCTGTGGGATGGGGAGGAGTTGGGGAGGGACTGTTTGGTAGAGGACATGTTAAGGGGGGCGATGTCGGTGTGACAGTAGAGGGGAAAGCGGCGACAGGAGACGAGGTGAGCAGGGGAGGTTCGACCTCCAGCTCCCCGCATGACCTCCTGCTCCTGAGGAAGGAGGGGGAGAGAGGTGGAGTCAGGAGCACCTCTCCCAGCGAGGTGGAGCGGCTGCTTTTGGCCATGGAGCTGGCGGTGGGGTTCATGTACGAGTGGGGGGGCTTGAGTTTGGGGCTGTCCCAGGGCAGAGGGGAGCGGGGAGACTGGGGGGACCCGGAGGAGGGGGAGGAGAAGTGGAAGGAAGGCTTGGGAGTGTCCTGATCCAGGGAAAGCTGCTGAGGTCTCTTGCGCAACTCCCTTCGGTCACTAGAGGGCACAGGGGAGCGAGGAACTGGAGAGAAAATGGAGAAGTGGAGATTTGTTTTGAGTAAATTCAAGTGTATTTAATTATGTTGCATCAAATTGTTAGGAATTAACTGGATGATTTTTAGTTTTACATCATATATAGTTATTATTGCCAATTCCAGGTTATTATCCAAAGTCAGAGTAACTTATTTGGGATATTTCCCAGAAGATCCCCATGCAGATTATGTTTAAATACACTCATGAGGCAGTTAAACTGTCTCACAATGTGCACCTAATGGAGCTCATTGAATAATCTGACCCAATTTATTACAGAAATGGCAGCAAATCTATAGTAATAAATTAACAAAACGATGATGAAACGTACGGTCTGAGGCCAGGTCCTGGGCAGAGTGTGATTTCTGTAAACACGTCCCACTGTCCAGCAGCTGGGGAGCTTTGGACGGAGGGCTGGACAGCCGCCACAGGTGGAACCCTGAAGTCTTCGTCTTCTTCTGGGGTCTAAGTGTCGCAGCACAGTCTCTCTCTGGAGCATCTGCCCTGCTGAGAGGCAACACAGCAGCTTTAAGATCAGTTGGCACACAATAATTCAGTCACAAAAATGGCAAAAACAAGCCAAAATAATTTGTAGATTTTATGTTTTCCTTTTCCTTTGTGTTTGTGCTACATTTTGGCTCCACTGTAGTAAGTTATTCATTTATTTGCACGTGCATAATTACTTTAGATGAGAAATCAGTTTCTCCCTGCTCTTGTTTATCCTTATCCATTATTAATCTGTAAATAACAGCATGATTTTCTAGTGTATTATGTAAACATAATAGCCTAGTTTGACCTCAGGATTCTGCTGTTTTGTCAAGTATAATATTGTATTCCAGCCATGTGGACTTATTGATGTTTTAGAATCATATATTTATGCAAACAGAGTAGCTTTTTTGATCTTTTGTATTCATGATTCATTAATCCAAGTCTGCCAAAGCAGCACTTGTTTAAAAATAACCCCCAGCAGCTCCTACTAGTCCATGTTTTCTTCTTACTTTGGCCCCTCGATCCTGCCAGGGGACACGGGGGTCTTGTCTTCCGTGTTTCTGCTCTGGCTATCTTCCATCAAGGGCCGCACTTTTGACACAGGGGGCTTGGCAGAGTGGCTGCCTTGTTCCTTTCCATGCACTTTGGCAAACAGAGGCATGCCCCTACACAGAGAGAAGGCATTACAGGGTCAGAGGGAGCAGGGGAGTCAAATACAACATGTAGTATACGGGAAGTTAATGGAGGAGTTTCATATTTTGGGAAATGCGCTTATTTGCTTCTTGCAGAGAGTGAGATAAGAAGATTGAAAAAACTCTCATGTCTATACACTAAATATGAAGCTGTCCCCAGTAGCCAGTTCGCTTAGCTTAGCACAAAGTTTGCAAGGGCGCCGTCGCTACATCCTGTGTTTAGTGTCACCCAAGACGATTGTGATTGGTTTAAAGGTCTCATATTATGCTTAATTTCAGGTTCATACCTGAATTTTGTGTTTCTACAAGAACATGTTTACATGCTGTGATGTTAAAAAAACCTCTTTATTTTCCTCATACTGTCAGCCTGAATATACCTGTATCTAGCCTCTGTCTTAAACGCTCCGTTTCAGCGCATTTTGACAGAATTGCAACAAAATTGCGTTGCTAGGCAACAGCTTGGGTCCATGTGTACTTCCTGTCAGCTGATGACATTCACATACACTGCAACCAGGAATAAACTGGGACACATTTAGAATGTTTACGTTTAAATCTGTGTCAAGGGTCTAAATATTGTATATTCGTAACATCACAAATGGGCAGAAATCCTAACGGCTCGTTTCAAATGCAGAGATTCTGAATACGGGCTGTGTGTTTTTCCCTGTGGATTGAGTGTTTCGATACTTTCACAATATTTATATAGGACTTAAGCCTGCTTTATAATAAAAAAACATGAAAATCTCACTTTTTTTATGATATGGGACCTTTAAAGAAATACAAACAAGCCAGAGTGTTTTTTCCCCCTATGTCAGAATGATATCAGGGTTGGAAATTAGCACTAGCCACCAGCCAAATGCTGGTAAAATATGCAAGTGAGATTTGCCTCAGTCACCGGCCAAAAAAATCAAATCAAAGGTAATCTATTGAGTGGCTGGTATGTTTTAGAAACAATCAGCCACAGTGGTAGGTGTAAAAAAAAAAAAAAAAAAGGTAATTTCCAACCCTGAAGATAATGTGTGGAGCCAGATCTTTGGCTTTTGGGTCTGGCTATGCAAGACTATTTTAACAACAACAACAACAACAACAACAACAACAACAACAAAAAGACAATAAATCTGTCATACTGAAGTAACAGTTGAACAGTTTGGGAAATTAGCCAAGAGTTAGATGAGTAGATTGATTATCCTCAAATGTGCAGCTAAAGCCAGCAGCCAGTTTGCTTAGTCTAGCACAAAGACTGGAAACGAAGAAACAGCTAGCCTGGCTCTGTCTATGAGATCCAAAATCTGCCTACCAACACCTCTAAAGCTCACTAATTAACATGTTATATCTTATTTGTTTCATCTGTACAAAAAAGTGTAAACACATATTTTACAGGGGGGTTATGTGCTGGACTATTTCTTGGCCAGGAGCAGTTGCCAAGCAACCAGCAGAGACTCCATGAAGTTACTGGTCAAGAAATACTCTGTCACATATACCACCCAGTAAAAATGTTTGTTTTTACACTTCAGTTTTTGTACAGATTTAACAAACTAGATGTAGCATGTTAATCAGTGAGCTTTGGAGCCGTTTCCCTGTGTCCAGTCTTTGTGCTAAGCGAAGCGAAGCTAACCTGCTGCTGGTTGTCGCTTCATATTTAGCACACAGACGTGACAGGGGGTCACGCAACTCTGCAAGAAAGTGAATAGCATGTTTCTGAAATGTTAAACTATTCTTTATATTATACAGTGTTCTACAGTTAAATGTCTCGCTGCACATTCATTCTTAAAACAAATAAAAAAGTAAAAACTTCCAAGGATGAAACAACAATCTTCCCACACACAGAATTACCCGAACATAGATAACAATGTCATTTCAAACTGACAGCTTGGCTGCATCGGGAGGGTACACAGATGGTTTAGCAGAGCAGTGTGCGTGATTCCACATGGGCTTGTAATTATAGCTGTGAATCCACACTGGTCTGAAGTGGTCAACAGTACCTGTTATTATGTCCTCTGGCCAGGAAGCGTGAAGACATACTGAGCCGAGGGACTCTGCTCTGCTCAGCTGTGGACAGACATCAAGCGTTAGGAAAAAACAAAACAAAAAGGAAAATGGAGACAGTGGCAGAGAAAGAAGACCAACACACAGTGACACAGAGAGAAACAGAAAGAGAAACAGAAAGTGGACGAGAAACCTAGCCTGTGATAAGGCTAATCAATATTGTTTGCATGTGAGACGTGAGGTCATTTAAAGGAATAGTTCAACATTTTGGGAATTAATTGTATTCATTTTCTTGCCGAGTTAGATGAAAAGTCTTACGGCCGGGACACACTGGATGCATGAGCAGTGCGTGACGGTTGCCTCGTTGCAGCGTGTGGTGTCCACACCGGCAGTGTTTCTGCAGCTGTGCTGCTCCTGCCATTCCTTTTTTTCTACATAGTTTGCCTTTCATAATGGGCATTTCATTTCATTATAAGAGTCATTTATATTGTTTTAGACAATAAAATGTTAAGAAGCATGTGCTCATTTATAAATAATAATAATAATAATACTAATCCACGATTAAAAGCCAGTACTCTTTTCTATTTTTTTAATTGATTATATGTACGTATGTGTTTTTGTATGTGTATATACTGCGTGTGCGTATATGTGTATGTATATATTTATACAGTATATATGTATATATAAATAGATTTTATTTTATTTTATTGTTTTTAATTTGATTTTTTTTTACTTGTGTATATTCTTTTTACTTATTTATCTATTTTTTGTATATAATATGTTTTTCCTGTATCTATACTGCCTTATTTTATATTAATATTGAGTTTGTTTAGTTTCTTTGTACCGAGAATGTTATTATTGGGGACGTTTGTGAATGTTTGTTCTGTTGTTTCAAAATGAACAAAAAAAGCCGGTACTCTATTCATTTATGGAGCCGTGAAAGTCACTGCATTTTCCACAACACTGTCTTACTAATATTTCAGAATAAAATACCAGTGTTAACAAATGAAGGAATTTCGTCCATCAGGGAAAAACACTACAGGGCTTTTATTTTGAGACAGAAACAGAAAATGTTGAGTTAAAAATAAATATTTCCTTTTTCCATGTCTGTGATATACAGTATTCTACAGGTATGGACTTCAAAACTGGAGTAATGTTGCTGGCATGATGTCAATGATACCACCAAAAAAGTCAATTTCACTGTCTTTTTGTTGCTGTGAACTGCGCCCGGCACACAGAAAAAATAGACTTGACCTTGAATCTCTCGGATCTCAGCTGACACTCATCCGAGCAGCGCCTGAGCCACTCTGCTCTAACCTGTTAATATGGGCACAGAAATAAAAAACAAGAGGTTCCGTGATGCACACTAGGTCCTATGTGGCCCGGCCGTTATATTTGTCTGTTGAATTTGAAGCTAGACTGGAAACGGGAAAACAGCTAGTCCAGGTCTGTCCGAAGGGTAAAATATCTACTTACCAGCATCTCTAAAGCTGACTACTTACTAACTACTACCAACACATCACATCTTGTTTGTTTAATCTGGACAAAAACTGAAGTGTAAAAAACAAGCTGTGTTTTTACGGTGGTTCATGTGCCGGACTATGTCTTTGGCGGGCGTAGTGACATTCAGGAGCCACCATGAGATTTTGCCAGGCTGGTCAGCCAAGACTCTAGAAAGAAAGGTGGTAGGTGGATTTTTCTTCTTAGACATATCCAGGTTTTGTTTCCTCCTGCTTACAGTCTTTATCCTAAGCTAAGCCAATCATCTGCTGGCTGTAGCTTCATATTTAACCTACAGATATGATACCGGTATTAATCTTCTCAACTAACTCAGCAAGAAAGAGAATAAGCGTTTCCCCAAAATGTCGAACTATTATTTTTAAAGTAGCATGTGAGTGTCTGGCCTCTCCTACCCATGCTGCTGCTGCTGCTGCTGCTCTCCTCCAGTGTCTCAAAGTTCTGCTTGATGAAATCCTCTTGACTGACGTCAGCCCTGTCAGTCACTGTCCTCAGAGCCTCGTCCATACTCGTCAGTTCTGAACTTTGCTCATCTTCCTCCTTCCTCTCTTCATTCTCCTCATCAGAGCTGTCCTGGCTCAGGGACTCCACATCTGCAGAGTCTGAAAGTGCAAAGAAGAAAAATGTCAAAAGAGAAAACAACCCTCCTTGACCTTGGTACCTCTACAGGTAGGTACCAGATAATCCTTAACAAATGACCAGCCAGAACACTCAGGCTTATGTGCTAGTATTATCTGACACATTTCTATCAGGTCTGAAACTGAAAGAAAAATCCCAGCCTCTCTGTGTGCTTAAATCCCTCTCTGAGGGGAATCAGCTTTACTGTATGTTAAAAAGATATCACGGCTTTCATGTACATTTTAGCTTTTCATTTTAAATCCAGCACTTGACATACTTTGAGAATGCATTTATAGCTTGAAACAGCAACGTAGACAGATAGAAATACTGAAATACAGCATACAAATGTGACTTTGATATCTATTTAAAATTCCACATTAGTCTGTTTTAGTCAAGCTCGCATACTCTGCTATCGAAGAAAAAGAAAGAAGAGTGAAAAACCTTCACTGAAAGCAGCTTTGTGTAGAAATGTTTTATGATTTTAGCATCTTAAATTAAAAACTTAATTAAATTAAGTGTAGTTTTTGTATGTAGGAAGATGGTACAATCCTGTTGGAATTTGTGCACTCTTGGCAAAAAGAGAATCATGCATTGATGTCTGCCATAGTATCTTTTCTGATAGTACCACTAGGGGGTGCTAAAGTGAAAAATGTTCAAGTTGTACACCTACAGAAGTGGCATTAAATGCTAATCTTCTTGTGTTTTCATTCAAGCAAAAGTAAATTATTAAAAGAAACTTTATTTCACTCATCATTGTGCATTGCTTCAACCGTTTTGGACTTTTATAGTTGTCACCAGAGTAAAACCTCACCATCCAGAACCGGATCAGGGCTGGACTCCCTGCTGTCGTATCCCAGAGAGCAAGCGCTGTCCAGGCTGCGGCTTTCCTTGCTCTCACTGCGGATCCCTCGCCCTTGCATCCTGCAGTGCTGCTCCTTCACCATGTAATCACTGACGTATGAAAGCAAAGAGAGGTTGGAAACAATGAGGAACAGGGGCGGAGGGATACATTAAACCGAGAATAGAAAAGCACTTTTGTTCTCTTTCGGTGTCATTGGGAGCACTGGAGTGAAAGCATGTGTGGGGATTTACCCGCCCTGCAGACTTGCATCGCCCTCGTCCTCCTCGGGGTACAGCACGGCTCCGTCGGCCCCCCTGATGCCCTTGGATGGGTGTGAGGACAGCCAGTCAGCATGTGGCCAGGGCCGATGCCTCTTGGCTCTCTCCTCCGACTGCAGCTGCAGAAAATGAGGTGACTTAGCACAGTGCAATTACACACACATGGATCCTCTTTCTCTCTCTTACACATAGATCCACGCATACCACTGGCTCCTGGAGGCTGAACATGCTTCGTCTCTCTCGGTCATGAGGGGAGCAGTTGGGGTTTTTCTTGGGAGCAAAGGTCTCCAGCTGCCTCAGGTCCAGCATGGATTTCACCTTCAGCTCCACGGAGCCCATACGATGAGACCAGCGCCTCCGAGGACGTTTAGAGGGGTCGGGTGTGACCTGGCTGATGACTCCGTGCTAGAGAGGATGTACAGAAGATGTACAAGTTAACACGACTTCTCTTGTAAAAGACTTGAATGAACTAGAATTACCACCTAGTGTGTGTAAAGTTGAAGTTTACATCCATGCCTGTCCAAAATGTCATCACTTCATCACTTTATCCTGTGAAATTGTCATAATTAGCATATGAATGCTTGAGTTATGGCCAAAAAAAACGTTTTTAGAGGTCACAGTGACCTTGACCTTGGACCACCAAAATCTAATCAGTTCATCCTTGAGTCTAGGACTGATCCGAATGCTTCAAAGCTTTGACCGTTGCCATGGTAATCAACTTCCAAATCAGTATTTGAATGCCTTGTTTTTTATAAGTATGTAATAATAATAGATAAATCCCAAATTAGGCCATGAAATAAAGAATAATCCCTCAACATTATTCATATCATTCATATTATTATTAGTTATTCTCAGATGGATGTCGCTGTTTGTTATATGTAGAGGTACTTGTGTGTACTGCACAGTAGTGCAGCAGCAGCACTGTCCAAGTGGATGTTTGTGCCAGATGTAATACAATTCCCTCCAGGGGTTCCTGAGATATCGCTTTCATGAGAATGGGTTGGCCGTAAGGTCACAGTGACCTTGACCTTTGACCACTAAATTCTAATCATTTTATCCTCGAGTCCAAGTGGATGTTTGTGCCAAATATAAAAGAAATTCCCTCCAGGATTCCCTGAGATATCGCGTTCACGACAATGGTCCGGACAGACGGACAGACAACCTCCGGCCACGGCTGTCGCCGGCGCGGAGGCATAAAAATGTCATCCAGCAGTTCTGGAAATTAAAGTTGACAAGTACTAAAAGTGACAATTTTTCTCCAGTTGTTCACATCTTAGATGAGGTTGTGTGATCTAGTTTTTAGTAGCCACACTTTGGATTTCACATATTCTTTTTATCACTTTTAAGACACAGCAGGGTATCCCCCTCCCCCAGTACATCACAGAGGATTTAATCTCATGTGTGGTGGAGTGAAGCCCGAGATCCTTAAGCTACTTCAGTCCTTCTGAAGTACTGAGAGAAAAATAAAAGAGACAGTAGACTGGAGTAGCAGCTGAATGGTTCATTAACTCTCCATTCTACATACGTAAAGCTTGTATTGATTGTTCGGCTGTTACTAAAAACTATGACGTATTTGTAAGGAACTGAATTAAGGGGAATGATGATACTGTACTTTACTTTCCATAAATGGGATGTACTTAGCATGAAATAATAATAATAAAACATGTTCAAGTAGAAGTTGCCCTTCGAAACATGTGGAAAAGAGCATTTACCACACTCTTCACACTTTGTTCTCTACCATTCAATCATCATCACTCTAAAATACATTTCTATGGGAATGACAAGATAGAAAAATGATTGGATGGTGCAGTGAAAATGATCTTCACATTTAATGTTTCTATTAAAAAAACATTAAAAAAAAAGCATTTCCAATGAATGGTATTTAATTGAAACTGCAAAAAAAAGTCGCTTCACATTGAATATAACCACCAACCTTTGCCAGCTCCCAGTCCTGTCCTTCATCTGAGCCACCTGTTGTATGAAAGAAACACAATAATCAGACGCTTCAAAATAATGAAACAATACTTGTTTGATGTCTTTTATCAAAAGCTGCACTCCACAGAGAGAATAAAAGGTCAGGATTACAGATGGCAGATAGTCTTCAACGCAAGTAGATCCACCTAAATGCACAACATGTATTCACCTGGCTTAGCGTCAAGCAGCACCGTGTTTGTTGTCTCATTCGAGCTCATAATCAGACAGTACCTGTGTCCTCCTCTCCGTGGCTGCTGTCAGAGGATGTATTGACTGCGATGTCTTCTGGGTCGTTGGGGTCGTCGTTCTCCGCCGCGTCCTCCTCCTCGTGCTCGCGGTCGCTGTCAGAGGACAGACCAGCCAGAGTGGGGGCGCTGTACACCTCTCGCCTAGGGTCAGAGAGTCAGACAATATGAAGAGCATCCTTTATACTTCATCATCAGGCTTATGGACTGAATGTAACCGATGAAAGGCGGTAAAAGGTGGCGTGTGTCATCACCTGAGACCGGGGGTCTTGTTGCAGAATGGTGTGTTTGGGTTTTGTCGGAGTTGGCAGAGCCTCTCTCTCATGCTGATTGTCAGTTCGGGAGCCAGTCGCCACACAAAGATACAGCTGGGAGATAAAAGCATTCAGGCATTAAAAATTCAACGTTTCATTTCAGCTCGACTATTGAGGAAACTGTCTGCAAACACATTTCCCCACTCATTTCCTCTGGCAGCAGAGGCTGAAGATGATTTTAATTTGCTGCTCCAATCCTGGTTATCTACAGTAGTTTTTATTCTAGTGCGCTATTCATATTTGGATGTCTCCTTGTTATTAGGTCTTTCATTTTAAATATAGAACTAATGCTATGTTATCTTTTTTTAGAAATACAACTGAATTATAATATTCGAAATGCTGGATTGTCTCCAATAAGTGAATCTAAGGGAGCCACTAGTAGGACCACACACACAGGACTGTTACTCACCTGTCCCCTGACACAGAAATCAGATGCTTGCAGTCGTTGGTGAACTTCATCCCGGTCACAATCTCTGCAAAGCAAATAAATATATGGCGAAGCTAGTTATATCATGGTTCCTGGCAGTTGACCCTTTACGAAGAGCTACCATAGAGCCCACACTGTCCTTAACTGCACTCCCTGCAAAATTATCTACTTTTTGGAAAAACGAAAAAGCGATTTCAGAGAGTAGCAGACAGAAAGGTCTACAATATGTTAAACTGATTCAGCAGCAAAAACAGGTTACAAAAGATAAAGATAGAAGCTAAAGCCTACAGATCAGTGTAAATGTGAACCACCACATCACCTGGCAACAACAATACTGTTCCAGTACAGCCGGGTAGGTCTTTATTCACTGTGGCTAACGAGTATCATTTTTACACATGCATAACATTTAGCGTTTAGAAATCCACAAAACCAGCCTGAAAATGAAGAAAATCTGAAACGATTGTATGAGAGTCTATGGAGCAGAGACATATAGTCGGACCCTGGTGGGAGCTGGCCAATGCTACGCTATGATTAGCCAGTCTGAGTTCGAGGAGCGGGGCGAAGCGAAGGGTCAGTTGTAGGTGATAGATTCACCTATGTTGCTATAAAAGTGTAATTTACTCACAGCTCAGGTTGACAACATAAAATGTGTGTATGTGAGGTGTAGGTGTGTGTTCTGTTACCAGAGTGTCCGCCCATAGTGGCGACACACTCCCCGGTGTAGAAGTCGAAGATGCTGATGTTTTTATCGGAGCAGCTTGTGGCCACGTATTGACCTGATGGATCAAGCTGAACCTGCCAGGACAGGAGACAAAACAGTTAATACATACTGTGTATA
>CAKAOI010048362.1:21697-48039 GCA_916701655.1 Sebastiscus albofasciatus | reverse complement strand
AATCGTACTTGGACACGGTACGAATCAATAGTAAATAATATGAAAACGCCCTAAGAGTGTAATATTAATATATAGCATATTCAATGTAATTAAAATTGTAAAATAGAATAATAATACCCATTAGTGTGTCCCAAATTGGTCCTGAGTTCAGTAGAGAAATGAACTGCCTAAAGCTGCCCAATTTGGCACTGGGGGTGGTATTGATCAATCCCCCAATGTTCCAGTCAATGCAACATTCAACCCACTGAATAATTATTGACAACACACTGAACCTGGTTTGAAACACACAGGATGTGTCACCGTGGTTAAAGAGGTGCGTATCATTCCCTTGTTTACCTCCAGGTCCCCGACACAGGCAGCGTGGAAGAGGGCAGAGTGCACCTTCCCCACCCTGTTGACATCTCTCACATCCCACACGTACAGACTGTGGTCATTATAGACACAGCTGAGCCACTGGCTGACGGGGTCGTAGGTAACGGCAATGGCGTCTGGGTAACGGGCGTCCGTCTTGGTGGAAAACAGGTGGCTGATTGGAGAGGGATTGGAGTACATTTTTACAGATCGTGGAGCAACAGAGACAGATGTTTTCCAAAAGATAGTAATACATTTTGACCAGGGCCAGGGCAGGCCTACTGAATAATTTAATCAGTCATATTGCTCTTAAACACAGTATAGAAATTGCCAAAACGTATGCCTACTGAAAACAATTTATCATTTTAAGCCCTGTATAATATTACTATAATATTGCCATCATATCTCTGTCTGGATTTGGAACAGATGTGGTAGTACCTTATAGCTTAAAATACTACATTACTTAAAGAACCACAAAACCCACTATAGATTATGACTCTAGCTCTGGCTAGAAACATCTAGGAGTTATTTAAACTGTGAAATGGAGCCTCTTGCGACAGGAGGCACTATAAATTGTGAGCATTTTATCCTGCAGTGGATCCCAGCCAAGGAAAGGCCGCGTTACTCCTGAGCTCTCTCTCCTCACCTGGCCTCCGTGATGGCCGAGACGTCAGAGCCAAGGGGGTGCGGCCGCGGCAACGTGCAGGCGAAGTGAAGGTCGACAGAGCTGAAGGCTCGCACCGTTCCATCGGCACAGCCGCAGAAGATCATATCCTCAGACAGAGACAGAGACTGGGCCACGCCCGTCTGCAAGGCAGGATACAACAGACACATGAGCTCATCTTCACGACTCTATCGTTTACTGCACTGGAGCAGGGAGGGAAATCTGTCCACAATAAAGTCGTGGTTAACAACAAAAAGGTCGGCAAACTAAAAGCGACCTCCAGTAACAATCACCAGTATAATAGTTTCATAATTAAGTGCAGGTGAGTCCACAACAGTCCTGTGTGTCAATAATGATAAAGGTCACAGAAGGTTGCAGTGAGACAGAAATGCGTCCTTATTGGAATATTTCCAAACACATCCTGTACTTTGTCCTCGTCCCTGCTGCTAATCCCTCTTTGATCCTCCGACAGAAGGCAGGAGCAGGTCTCACACACCTTCATCTTCACCTCTTGATTAAACACCACAGCTGGACACTGACCATGAGCTCTATTATTATTATAGCACTCAGTAATGGGTACATAAATATACTGTAGATTTAACACCGGTAAAGGTAAAATTAGATGAATGAAATGTCCCATTGATGGTGGTGACACCTACTGAATTAATACAAAAAACTAAATGAATGTTTCACAGAAACTATTAGAGATGCATTTATGGCCTTCCAAAGTTGGAAATGTGCAATTAATGCCACTTAGTTTTCAAACCATGCTTATTAATGTCAATCTTAAAGGAATAGTTGGCAGTAAAAGGATTGGTCTGAAGGTAGAAAAGGGACTTCAACTCCAAATACTGAGCTTTAGAGCTGCTGGTACTTTTTTACCTTCAGACAGAGACAGGCTAGCTGAGATAAAACCTTTGTGGTTTAAACACAGTAATAAATGTTAGCACCCACATTAGGTAGAATGACACAGCCCAATCAATATCCCCTGCATCACTCCGATATGGGGTAAATAATACATGAGATTAAAAGTAGTGATAGCTCAAAGAGCCAAAAACAACCTTCTTCTCCTCCACTGTTGGATGTTTCCTGTGAAGCCACTCACCCGCAGGTCCACCCACTTGTCCAGCATCCTCTTGCTGTTAAACTCACACAGCAGGCCAGAGGAGGTGATGCAGAAGACGGAGTCAGATGTGGAGCCCCGTCCACAGGCCACATCACAGAAGAAGTTGTTTCTCAGCTCCCCCAGCAGCCCGGAGCGGCCCAGCAAAGGGACAGGGGCGCTGGCCTGAATACCACAGAGGGGTGATTGTTAGCTGACGGACGAAGCTCAGACTTCAAGTGGTTAAAGCAGAATACTGGCCACATTTACACCGGAAGTATGTCGACATTACACCCCCATCTTTGCATTTTTGTGTACCAATTTTTAAAAGCAGAACTTCTCGGTGTGAAAAAGAACAAAGAAAAGGCCAAATGAGAAGCAATGGATTTCACAATAAAATGTGTGACTTGTATTACCGAGTTTAATATATTCCATTTCTTTATTTTGAGTGTTTCTTTATTTGATTACACAGTAAGCAGTAGTGAAGTTGCGAAGACGCCTGTGTGAAGTTCATTGATGTGAAGACACTCAGCTCTGGAACAATGAAATAACAATGAAATAGGAAGTGTAACAAAACCAAACACCCACTTTAACTGTGATGGTTTTTATAGCTTGGACTATTTTCAAGGCAACGCTGATTTTTTCATACAGTGTAAAAAAATGTTTGGTAGAAAAACAGGTTCTTCTGAAGGTAGAAAAAAGGACTCCAACTCTAAAAGCAGTACTAAAGCAAAAGGGAACATGGTTGACACAATCTTTATAAAAGACACACCAACATGATATGTTACCTTGTTGGCCTTGCAGTGGTCCAGATACCAGAACTTGACATGTCTGTTTCCCACAGTGACAAAGTAGGAGCTGTCCTCAGAGAAAGACACACCTGTCACCTTACTGGACACCTTGTTGGCAGCCACAACGACATCTTTCTGCAAGAGAACAATACGAGTTAAAAACATATCATTCTGTGAACTGAAGCACATTTTGATCTGCTAAAAAAATGTGCTTAATGTCCGGACAGAGCCAGGCTATGGCTTCATCCAAAATCAAAATACTACGCACTACATAACCAATATGTGTACTCTCGCTCAGCATACTTTTGTGTGAATAAACAGTAGTATGTGTCTTTTTCGGACGCACTGAGCAGTGATTTACGTCGTCACTTCCTGAGAGCCTCCTTGCCGGCTGGAAACGTGTAACCATGGTAACCCGTACTGACCTCGTGTGACCAAAACAACATTAAACGACTTAATTTAAATTGAAGCGCTATTGATGTTACAGAGCTGTCTGTCAATGTCTTTTATGAACATTGTCGTCACTACCACATTGCATTGTGAGATATTTATGCCACCGTAGAGTCCAGTGTTGCATACTGTAATATTTCACCGGAAATAGTATGCAATTCGCGTACTACTGGTTTCATACTAAGGTTTCAGACATACTAAAAAAATCTCACATACTGTTTTAGCGTACTAAAGAGCATGTTAGTATGGAATTTCGGACGCAACGTAGCTGTTTTCCCCTGTTTCCAGTCTTTAGGCTAAGCTGAGAGCAAATAAGCGCATTTTCCAAAACGTTAAATTATTCCTTTAACATAACAAGGAGTGAGTGTGTGTCTAACTTGCACCAATATGACAAACACAATCGAGTGTTTTTCCATGGCGCAATAACATCAGCCTTGGCAAACAGGAGCTGATTGTTGGGCTGCGAGGCGTACCTTCCACGCCCAGACGTTGACCATCATGTCATGCTGGTTTCCCACACTGACAATGTATTTGCCGTTGGGGGAGAAAGCCACGCAGGAGACGCCATATTTGTGCTGCTGGAGCTCTGCCACCTGTCTCCGCTCTGCCACGTCCCACAGTCTCACCGCTGGCAAGTGACCGCTCTGGTGAAAGGGACAGAGGGATGTGGAGGAGGAGGGAGGGAATAGTTGAAACAAAGTGAGAACATTGTTATTAAAGAAAGGGCTCCTTCCTGTGTCTAAGTGCTATATTGTGTCTCCAGTCCTTTCAATCCACTGGAACAACATGGAGTCAACTGTCAGTCCAGTCTATCCAGCTCTCTGGGAGATTATACTCCTCTGACCTCTGCTCACTGTATACATTTACTTGTCCCTCGACCTCTGCACATTATTCTCTCTCAGGGATCAAAAGGTCAGCAGGCTATTTGCGAGGCCTCTTATTTTAGAACAGCAGAACGCCCTTTCAAAGGTCAGAGTTAATAGGTGAGAGGAAAAGCAGGCCTGAAGGACGCTGAATATGGATGACATTCAACTGAAGACTGAGCTGCATACAAAGGAGACGGAAAGAAAGACGTATAAAAAAAGAGATGTGCAATGAGTTTTTCTCATTCACTCAGGAATATCCTCTCCTCTTTCAAGGCTTTTAGGAAATCACTTTCAAAAAAATCCAATACTGCACAGTGGCAGTCTACAAAATTTGGCATTTGGTTCCTTTTTAAATGGCACCAAAAACAGACGATCTTCATCGCGTTTGGTCTTTTGAACTTTGGTCTCTGCCGTCATGGCAACTACTGCGTGCTCATCCACTTACACGCAGAAGTCTTTAATCGGCTTTGATTGGCTGGGGCAGATTAAGGTGTGGTGTGTTGAGGACACAACACACTCAACAAACTACAACAGAACTGCAGATGCTTGACTGACACATTACTCAGCCCTTCCCCAATAAGCTCTGCATGATCACCATTAACGAAATGACTGTAGGACTACATCCTGCGGGGGTACTCTCAGTGAAATATGCTCACTTCTTGGACTTCTGCAGTCTGCAAAATGTTGAATTCTTGTGAAAAAAACAGATAACTGCAGAGCCAAAAATGAGAACACTCACCTCTCCTGTGACCAAGTACTTGCCATCAGGGGAGAAGGACAGAGCTGTGATGGTCTTTCTGTGAAAAGTGAGAGAGAGACAGCTCAGCGTGACTCATGTTCTGACAATTTAATGTCATCCCTGTTTAAATGCAGATTGTAATGGTGTTCAACTCACCTTGACGTGTTGATAATGTGGTGCTCTCTCTTCTTTTTGGGGTTCAGCAAAACTACCACACACCTACACACGGAAAAATACAAATCAGAATTCACCAGATATGTTTTTTCACAATATGAAATAATACAATATTTGACTTGGAACAGATCTAGAAACTCATGTTTGGTATGTATTTCTCATACTGAGGTAATAGTTTAAGTGTTTTTCAATATATTTAGTCAAAGTGTTTGCAAGAAATACAAACACTTGTCCATGGCTGAGTGGAAAATAACACATTTTCAGGTCAAGGAATAATTGAACTCTCTTTTCACAGTGCATACTTGTGGCATAGCTTAACATACTTACTGGGTATCAAGAATGACCTTGGAAACACTTAAACTCTGATGTAGCACAGGAATCCATATGGCATTACTCTAATAGCAACTAATATGTACAGAAGTGAGCCTTCAAGTACTAATCTCACCTAATTAAAACTTTATTCTGTGACCTGTTTTTCTTCCAGATGATTACAAGAAATTAAATAACACTGTACTCATTCATGCATTTACTCTCACAAACACTCCTACAAAAGTGGGTCACATAACACGTTGAACGCCAATTAGAAGCATTTCTGAACTGTAAAATAAAGTAGCAGAAAGATCTGAACTGTCTGCGAACACATTTTAGTGAAAATCTGAAATTATTTAAAAGGGACTGTTTGTAACTTCTTACACGTATAAATCTACCGGGTCGGTGTCCCATGAGCGCTCGCGTGTGGCTACGCTGTTCAGGCTCAGACTCCAACACAAACTAAACGGAAGCACCAAAACCACAAAGTGATATCTAGTGAAGCCCGTCTTGCAAAACAGTGTTGGCTGCGGTCGGAGGACGCGGGGAGACCGTAGCTTTGGTCTCCAGGGCTGGAGTCTCTGCTGTACTCTGTGCCTCTGCCTGCCTTCATTCACACACCGCGCTCGTTCTTGCTCTTTCGCTCCACCTCACGTGCATGCGCACACACTACACACTTCAGAAGAGTTAGTTTAGCTCTGAGAATATCTAGTGAATGTACAGTGGATGTTTGTGCAGAAATAAATGCTGCAGCTCCTCCAGACCAACAGAGGTTTCCCGTGTCTTGTGAAGTGACGGGGCTCTGCAGAGAGAAACGTTATCGTCTCTGAACGGGTGCCGGTGTCTCCCCTGTTCCCTCCGACCGCGGTCGGTAGGCTGAAGCAGGAAAAGCCAACACTAGGATCAGCAGTGATTCATGGAGAGACCTTCGTCTGGTCAGCTGACATTACTGCCAAGCAGGTGAAATATAGAGTGATATTGTGGTTTTAGCTGACGTGTGTCGCCTCACTGTTTTGAGCGATGCTCGTTCACGTCTATGTAGAGCGAGCACAAGCACGAGCAACAGGACGCTGACTTTCGTTGACTTAACGGCCACAGGTGTCGCTGTGTGTATTCCCTAATGTCCAACTAATCTTTTAGGGTTGAAATATAAAATAAAACTGCATGGAAAGGACGAACTAAACTCCCCTTGGTAATAAACTGAACATTAACCTATCTTTGTATCAGTGTTTGCACTGGTGATTGATTGATTTGAAAGCTTCAAAATAAGAGTCTTGTCTTGCTTCATGATGTGTTTATGTTATTTAAACTACTCTCTGTGATTTTTCTCTTTCCATATCATATCAAATAATCCAGCCATAACTTCTTCTTCTTTGGTGTTTATTGGTGGTTGGCAAACCAGCCTATAAGTGCATTACCGCCACCCACTGGACTGGAATGTGGATCAGTAGATTGGCAGGAAAAAATAAATAAAATAAAATAAAATAAAATAAAATAAAATAAAATAAATAATGATGATTAATAATAATAATAATAATAATAATAAAACTAAAATAAAATAATAATAATAATAATACTAATAATTAAATTCTCTCCATTATTCCTGTTGCCCTTAAGTAATTAATTAGAAGATTGTGTACTTTCTTAGAAGTCTTTCCTAGCAGATTCCCCATTGTAATATTTCCATCATTTACTCCTGATAGCAATTCCCTTCTTTCTTCGTCATTATTTGTTGCACTCTATAAGAACATGCTTGACAGTTTACGGTTTATTACAGTGCGTGCATAGTCCAGTTGGGTGCTTGCACTATTCTAAGGTGTGTTTGGTTTAATCCTGTATGTCCTATTTTCAGACGAGTAATGACCATCTCTTCCCTTGGGCTCCCGCTCCGTATTCCACCAGCTCCTACATGTGTCTGAATACTGTACAGATGTCTCCCTGTGTCACTTAGGTCCCCGTATTCTTGCCAGGTTTTGTGCATGTAGTCCTTAACGATTTACTTAACGGTATTTGTATGTCAATTAAGTGTTGTTTTAATGATTGTTTGGCCAACATATCTGCCTTCTCATTTCCTTCCACCCCTACGTGTGCAGGAACCCAAAGGAAGGAGATATCCAATCCCCCACAATGCAGTCTGAGAAGCTCTTATTCAGCCATAACCACATTGATTCCTGCTAATAAAACGTCCTCAAACAACCTGTTTGAGAGCACCTGTTAAGCCGCCAGGTATGTAGCTCAGTGCCAGGAAACTGTATTCCTGGTGCCACAGTCTGTGCAGATTTAAACTGAGACGGTAGATGGGTTGCCAGACTCTGCACAATTTGGGAAGTATAAAGCTTGCTAAAATGACAGTCAGAACCACACACACACACACACACATACAGACGTTGCTACACAGTGAGACAACAATACTGCAAACAGCCATTGACCTTCTTAGTATTAATACAGCTTTGTCAGAAGATTTGAAAAGAACACAAAGGAGGCTCAGTGCACTGTTTCTGTTTCAACCCAGTGTGCTTGTTTTTTTACAGTCTGCTCTCACCCTGGTGGCGGTGCAGCAGCAGCTGAGGCCTCGAGCATCGCCACTGTAGATCTGAATACTCCCAACCTGCAGCTCACATCCCTCTTCTTCTGCACTGAGCAAGTTAACACAGCTAGTGTCACTGTTTGCACAGAATTAATAATACTACACACAACGCTCTTTACATCACTGAGAGAGTCAAAGGAAGCCTCCCTGAGGATAGGATAAAAAGAAGCTTTGGAGTTTCTCTGATGAGAGAGCCCACAGAGCTTTCCTCCTCAGTTCCTCGGAGATAGTGAAGCGATAACACACACACACATAAATTTGCACACTAAACGCCTGTGTGAGGTAGATATGATAAGGAAGTGTTGATAAGTCAAAGGTCAGATGTCGAGATAAGGATGCAGAAATGGTCTCTTTCTCTCCTCTTACCCTGCAGGATAAGCGACTCGTCCAGATCGGGGGTCACATGCCAGACCACTGTTTCCTGAAGCTGTGATTCCTAGCACCTTCTCCAAAGTCACCTGGAGAGACACGAAGCAGGGATTTTTTTTTTATTATTGAGGATTTAATCACACAGAGAAGTGAAAGTCGAGTTGGTTGACGGAGGGATAAATACTGAAGCAGCAGTGATGTAACTTAAGGACCTCCGTCAATGAATCAAAGACAGAAATAGATTGGTTTGGTTGAAACATGTGAGGACGATGGCCCAACTAACGTGTCCACTTTAGTTCAGATAATTTAAAGGAGTTCTGCTGTTATATATCCAAAACACTGACTTTAATGTCACTTTTAAGATACAAAAAAAACAAAACAATTATCTCCCTGGAATGTGAGTTTATTTATTTATTTTAATTTTATTTATAATCATTTATTTTATTTATATATATTTATTTATTTATTTTATTTTGTAGTTATTTATTTATATATTATTTATTTTAATTTTATTTATAGTTATTTATTTTATTTATATATTTTATTTTGTAGTTATTTATTTATATATTATTTATTTTTTGATAGTTTTGTTCAATTGTTTTTCAGGATCTATCTATTTTCAAATTAATTAATTAATTTTATTTAAACACCGACAGGTTTATAGTACATGACAGATTTGAAAGATGACATTTGCTGATCCCCTGATTTTTCATCTAGCACCACTGACAAGTGCAAATTTATCCAGTCATTGCATTGCCACAAAATGTTGTACAGATATTTATGGTTCCCAGATGATAAGATTATAAAAAACAGGAATGTACAAACACAATGCATTGAAAATAAAACATCTAGTGTCCCCACGCCAGACCACAGAGCCCTGCTGTTATTGTTCGTAAACAATCGGGTCCTAAATAAGTTGCAAAAGGACATCATTGTGTGATGTTAGTGGGTTCCACTTTAATAAAAAGCATCTCCAAGCACAGAAGAGGACGATTTTCAAGAGTTTTAATGGATCTGGAGGAATATTTGAGGGATTATCTATACCAAGAATGCATGATGTGCCTTCAGCAGTTTCGATAAGCAAACGATACAATTATTATCAAAATATATTATAAATGATATTATTATTTCATCTTTTGGGTGTAAAAGTTGTAAAAACATGATGTAAAAGATCAGGTTTAACCTAGTCATTAAACAGATGTGACAGAAGGCTTGGCAAGACGTACCGCCTGTGAGTCTGTCTGTGTGTCTTGGGAATTATAAAGCAGCTGTTAGGTGTCATTGATTTCTCTGGAGTGACATGGTTGTACCTGAGTCTATGGTGTCCTATTAACATATATGAAATATTAATAGCGAATAATAAAAACCATAAATGCAGAAACACAGTTTCAACTCAACTACTGTGAGCTTAAGGTTTTCTAGAGTCTCATATTAGAGTATAACTTTCTAATAAGGCCCCTTTAATTAAAGGTTGGCACCAATGGCTTTATTAATAGTTTATAAACCATTTACTAGACAAGTTATAAACCATTCCAAATTTATGGTTGCCAGTGCATAATTAACTGCATAATTAATCAAATTTTAATTGAAATCGCCATATGGCCTACTGTGGGCGCAATATTTGTCAAAGGCTAAATGTGTGTCAAAATACCATTTTAAATATTCTACAGACTACAGAGAAAACAGCTTTGGTACAGATCCCTGCAAAAAATCATGTCAGAATCATTGTAATATGTTTTTCAATGAAAATGAGAATACTCAAAATTGCAATATCAGTCAAAAATTATTGCAATTAGATTTTTTTTTTTCAAAGTCGTTAAGCCTAAATTGCCAGGTTGTGAAAAATATCATTAATAACTGCTTAATAAAGTTGCTAATAAATAGATTTTCAGTCCAATTACTCAAATGGATTTTTCACAAACTGGCCACCCAAAAGTTATCTTTAATGGCTTATAACTAATCTATAAAGCATTAGTAAATGATTTATTAACATTACTTACAACCTATAAAGTAACTAGATAAACTAAAATATTATAAAGGGTGCCTTATTATTATTATTAGAGAGTAGTACCTTTTCCTGCCCTTACAGGTACACTGTTGCATTTTCTATATGTTTCTTATAATGTTTGGATCAATAATCACTGCAAATATGTGGTCATGTATCCACATTGAGGAGTACTGGGGTCAAATTGTTGGTAAACCTAACTTGGTTTTTAATGTCCACCTTGACATTGAACCTCAGGTGTTGCTTCTCGGTCTACCCAGTCCTCGTATTAAAGGCTTTCATCAAAGAAGGCTGTTTAGCATTCTTACATTTGCTGCCCGGAAAAATACATTGCTTAGATGGATCAATGATAAACCACCAACAATTGTGGGGAGGCATAAAATGATATTGGGAGGATAGAGTATCTAACATATGGATTGAAATGTAAAATTGGTGATTTCTTTAAGACTTGGACATCCTTTTTTTAAAAAAAATAAATAAAAAATATGCTGGTAAAAGACTTACAAATATTGTACTAAAGGGTCTAATATAGCAATATTGAAAATTTGTAAAGTGACATTTTTGGGTCGTAAGGTAAGTATTTATTTATTGACTTATTTGTTTTGTTGTCTTATGTTTCTGAAAATGTTTTGTTGTTGCATCGCTGTCTATTGTCATCAACTGAGCGCCTCCTTATCCTTATACATATACATAAATAGATGCTATATTTTCCACTACATATTTATGTGATTGTGTACAATCATCTCTTTGAGTATATTATTTGTTATGTATATATATATTGTGTCCGAGATCTAAGGCTGATGTTTAGTTCTTTTGGCCACTGTGTGTTGGTGTATTGTTGTTTTTTTTCTGTGTTTAAAAGCATAATAAAAAATATTGTTAAAAAAAAGAATCACTGCAAAATATGATGGATTTCTGCAACACTACAAATAGAAGGGTATAGCCTGCTGTTGCTTTTTTACTCAGACACTAAACCTGTTCTACTTTTAATAAAGAGGGATATTTATAGATCAAAAAAATACCTTGCTGGTGAGACTCTCTTTCTTGTTCTTCTTGTGCTTGGTTGATGGAGAATGCAGCAAATTCCTACATATTTATGTGGTTGTGTACAATCATCTCTTTGAGTATATTATGTGCTATGTATATATATATATTGTGTCCAAGATCTAAGGCTGATGTTTAGTTCTTTTGGCCACTGTGTGTTGGTGTATTGTCGGTTTTGTCTGTGTTTAAAAGCATAATAAAAATATTGTTAAAAAAGAATCACTGCTAAATATGATGGATTTCTGCAACACTACAAATAGAACGGTATAGCCTGCTGTTTTTTGTTTTTACTCAGACACTAAACCTGTTCTACTTTTAAGAAATATGTACACTGTAAACAATTGCTGTTAATTTACAGCAGGATTTCAACAGTATTAACCTGTTATTTTTAAAAACAGCGCTTTATACTGTTAATACAAAAGAAAACCTGTTCAATTACGCTCATAGGCCGTTTTTTAACTGAACTATAATGCTTTCTTAAAAAAACATCACTTTACGGCTGATCAACTGTCTAAAGTATCATCAGTAACAGTTTCATGCAGTATTTTTTTACTTCTGGGACCTGATCTGCTCATGTGAGGCTTGTACATTGTGCATGATTGTAAAATCAGTGAATTAGCTTTATTGTTCTTCACTCACATGTTGTTCTGGTTTGCATTCTGTGCTTGTAGCCAGCTAGAGACAGACATTTAGGGAAAAGTGTCAACAAGTCTATGATAGCCTTTTTCCTAACAAGTGGCTTTAATTGTATTTAGTGTGACTATTCCTATGTCTGTAACCTGCTAAGTCTATTCATCTAGGCAAAAAATAATGTTTATTAAAATGTATGTAAAAAATACAACCTAAATTAAAACAAATCAGTAAGATAATGTAAAAGAAAGGTGGAAAAACAGCTATATAATGTATCTTTAAACAGTAAATTAACTGTAAAATACTGTGAAATTAATAAAAAAAACCCAGTTCAAACAGTATTTTTCATTAACAGTACAAAGCTGTACATTTCAGCAACAGTATAATAATGTTAATTTTACAGTAACATAAAGGCAACCCTGCTGCCAGTTCTTTACTGTTATTTTACTGGGACATTCTTAACAGTGTAGATGAATAAATACCTTGCTGGTGAGACTCTCTCTCTTGTTCTTCTTGTGTTTGGTTGATGGAGAACGCAGCAAATTCCTGAGGCGAGTTTTAATGGTGAACCCATCTCCTGGCATCTTGTCTGGTGGCTCTGCTCTGAGATCTGCTCACCATCCAGCCCACCGTGTGTCTGTGCAGGTCTGAAGGAGTGAATGAGAAGCCTGTAATGCTCCTCCCACCACCTCACAGACTATAGAGAGGTTTACAAAGTCGGACAGTGTTCCTGCTGCCGGGACATGTGGACGCTAATCTCCTGAGTGGGTTTACTGCTGTCCTCTGTCTCTGTCTTCTGTCTCTTCACATCCTGCAGCCTCCCACCACCTCTGGACATGATGATGTCTCAACGTTGCGATCTGCACCGACTTGCTCAGCTGTTTTGCCTGCGTGACATCACCAGATTAATGTCAACCTGCACCGGTCTCATGATTACATCAATGATTGCTTTTGTTTGCTGTTGTACATAATTGATTTAATAGGATTACAGAGAGAGAGAGAGAGAGAGAGACCGTGGGCAGTCTTAGAGCTGCATGGCGGATGTTTGTGTACCAAACAGCACTTTGTTTGTCTGCTGATTGGACCATACAGCTTATCTTTACATGCATAATGGTCCATTTCTTCTTTTATGTGCAAATTTGCTTACGTTAAAGTAATTTAAAGTTTTATTTCTGCACAGGATAATGAATCATTAAATCCACCAAAGGCATGTTGATGCCAATTTAACACAGTAAAAGTCATAGTTTTTCTCGCAGTCCCACTTTATCTAATGTACCTACCTTCATTCATTATCTTAAATCAATATCAGGTTGTAACATTATCTAAATTCTGCTTGTTTGACAAGTAAGGTGTCATTTGCATTGAAAGAACCACGTGCTGCTCCACGAGTCTTCCTGTACAAATAGACCACGCCCCGCGATGACGTCAGACCAATCACAATCCTAGAGAAACTGAGATGTTAAACTTAATCCAGCATTAAACATTGAAATATATATATTTGCACATAACGAACTGTAGATTTATACTAACTTTTTCATTGAATATAAATATATATATATATTAGGGCTTAATATTCCTTAATTTTCTGATATTTTCAGGTGGAATTTCATTCATTCATTCATTCATTCATTCATTCTTTCTCACTGTGCAATATCATTTTCCACTTGTGCAATTTTGTTAATAGTCTGTTTATTGTCAATACTATATATACTGCTCCTATTTTTATACTTCCTTCTATTTAAAGGGTTAATATTTTGTTCCACTTTGTTTAGCTTTTTTTTTTACTGTGTTAGCTGATGCATCTTGTTTTTTGCACTATCCCCTTTGCTGCTGTACACTGCACATTTCCCCACTGCGGGACTAATAAAGGAATATCTTATCTTAATCGCGATTAATCGCAAATGAATCGCCCAATATCTATTCAAAATGTACCTTAAAGGGAGGTTTGTCAAGTATTTAATAATCATAGCAACATGGGAGTGGGCAAATATGCTGTTTTATGCAAATGTATATATTTATTATTGGAAATCAATTAACAACACAAAACAATGGAAAATATTGTCCAGAAACCCTCACAGGTACTGCATTTAGCATAAAAAATATGCTCAAATCATAACATGGCAAACTGCAGCCCAACAGGCAACAACAGCTGTCAGTGTGTCAGTGTGCTGACTTGACTATGACTTGCCCAAAACTGCATGTGATTATCATAAAGTGGGCATGTCTGTAAAGCAGAGACTCGTAGATACCCATAGAACCCATTTTCATTCACATATCTAGGTCAGTAGTATGACATGGATTCCCTTGGTTTTCTGATACCAGTATCTTCACTCTAGCTTTAAACCAGAGCCCGCTACAACCTCCGAAGTATTGATTGCATTAATGTGTTAAGGATTTGCGGTAACGCATTATCACATTAACTTTGACAGCCCTAATATACAGTATATGTATACACATTAAGAGTAACCATATAGTTGCAGTTATTAGTAGGAACACCTTAGCTTAACTAGAATAATAGGACATTGAAAATAAGCTTGGGACATCATTGTGATAAAGTTCATTACATTTCTTTAATGCTCTTCTTTACATTCATTCAATTCAATATGATATTGGCATGAATGTAATATGGACAATATTGCCAAAGCGTCAAGTAATAATGAGGTTGTAAAGAAAAATAATTCATAAAATCAAGAAAATAGATTAATCCTTCCCAGCAGACAAGACAGGACAGGTTACTGTGGTGTGTTGCCATGATAACGCAACTACAATAGGCTACTGATGTGTTCTATTGAGTGTGTTCTGCCCACATGATAAGCTCCTATTTTTGCTGTTTTGGGCAGGAATTACTGAAGATGGGATCAGTTTAAAATGTAGAGCTGCAACGATTATTCCATTAGTTGTCAACTATTAAATTAATTGGCAACTATTTTGATAATATATTAAATCAGTTTGAGGATTTCTTTTTAAGAAAGAAAAGAAAATTCTCTGATTCCAGCTTCTTAAATGTGAATATTTTCTGGTTTCTTTACTCCTCTATGACAGTAAACTGAATATCTGAGTTGTGAACAAAACATGGTACAAGAGGTTTTTCTTCTAGACATTCCCCCCCCCCCATTTACACAAAAACAGCTAAATTCTGTCTAAAAAACATGAAACTAATATAAAATGTGTTTGTTTTTGAGTGACTGAAGAGTACCATAATAAATGCATGTAGTTTTTATTGATTATAAAGGCCACATTATTTTTCACATTTTCAATTGAACTGAAGTTAACGGGACAACCAGTGTTTCAAAACCATCCACAAAGTAAATGTATTGCGGTTAAAAAAGAAATACAATATTTACAGAAGTTATTTTCATACATACAATATATGGCTAATAGCATTTATCTTGATTGTTTGTGACACATTAGGTTTATATGCACATTACTGAGCCATCTCCTGCTCCCAAGAACACAGATCACTCCTGCTACTAGACAGACATCATGGGTGGTTTTCTACCAAAAAACATAAAGTGCTACTACAGATCATCTTCACTGAATTAATAACGGAAAACAAGAATCTCAAGAATGGATATATGCATCACACTAGCTCTCAATAAAAATGGAAAAGACATAAGTTAACATCTTACGGAGTTAATGAAGCAGAGTATTGTCTGATCCTAATCAGGATGCAGACAGTGTAAGGCGTTAACGTACTGGAATTACATAATCTGTAGAGTTTTATTTTCATTTGCATAAGACAGATCAGTAATAAATGACAAAACAAAAAACATGATTTGAATAAATCAATATCTGGTTTCTGACGAGAAGTACACGTGAGGGAAATTAATCTTAGAAAACATAACATCAAAACTGAATTCATTATATCCATACATTCAGCAGGTCAATTAATGCTTCCTCTGATATTCTTTATAACAAAAACTCCTCTCTATAGTATGAAAAAAAAAGTCCACTGAGATTTGTGCCAACATATACAGAGAAGATCAGCGTCCAGCTCTGAGACGTACTGATTGTGTGCGTTGGCTTCTGCAGCTACAGGAAGATGTGAGGACTATTCATATTCAACATCAGATTCAAGATCTGGTTCCAGTTCCTTTTCGACGTCTATCCAGGAGCGTTTCTTGGCACTGGGGAAGTCTTTTCCTAAAGCGCCTCGGGTTAAAGGCCGAGATGTGGTGACTGGGCTTTTAAAACTGCGAGGAACTCTGACAGGGCTGTCCTCGTTGGACTTAGATGGACTACTTCCTCCTCGCACAACCGGAGGTCTCCATAGCGTCGCGGTCTTCTTCTTCTTCCTCGGAGGCCTTCCTTTGCCTCGTTTGACCGGCGCAGGGTTATCACTAACCATTCCTGGGGAGTCCTCGGCTTGCGTCTTCGTCACCTCCGTAGTCATTTTTTCTTTTTCTTCAACCGGAACAGACGTTTCACTTTCACCGACGCTTTTACTGGCGTCTTCTACCCCCGTAGGTTTTTCATTTTCACTAACAGGTGTAACGGGATTCTTTCGAGGCCTGCCTCTGGGACGGGGGAACCTAGGAGGGGTAGGATCAGGCTCGACAGAAGTAGCAACCTGTTTCACACGCTGAAAACTCAAGCAGGCGGTTGCCATTTTTTTTTTCCGGCCCAGCGCCGCGCTCCCCTCCTGGCTCTTCTCCACATCTTGCAGAGCCACCGACGGCATGAAGATTGATTTGTTAAGGAGGGCGAGCTTAGCCAGGGGGACTGTTCCGCCTGAACGCTTTGGTTTAGAGTTTGAGGATTGTGCAGTTTTGTCCTCCTGACTGCTTCCTGAATTTAAAGGGTGGCCATTTTCAGACAAGCTCTTGTCCTGGTTCGTGGATGAGTCCACATCAGAAGATTGCGTCTGAGCTGAAGAGCTAACTTCATCCTCCTCCTTGGGTTTCATAACCATGAGTGTATAGAAGCCTTGGCCAACTGTGAGAAGAGAGGAAAATACATATGTAAGAATAATAATATATAATACTAGGGCTGTCAAAGTTAATGCGTTTTAATACCACTAATTACTTTAACGTGTTAATGCAACTTGCGATTTTTAGGTGGTAGCGGGCTCAGTTTTGAAGATACTGGCATCATATGAAACTAGAAAAACCTGAGGAATCCATTGGTATTAACCATGACACACTAGCTTGTTGTGAAGGAGGCTAAATAACGCTCAATACTTGTGCTAAATTTCAGCGAGGAAAAACTGTCATGGCCATTTTCAAAGGGGTGCCTTGATCTCTGACCTCAAGATATGTGAATGAAATGGATACCCAATGGGTTCTATGGGTACCCACAAGTCTCCCCTTTAAGGACATGCCCACTTTATGATAATAACATGCAGTTTTGGGCAAGTCATAGTCAAGTCAGCACACTGACAGCTGTTGTTGCCTGTTGGGCTGATTTGAGCATATTTTTTATGCTAAATGCAGTACCTGAGAGGATTTCTGGACAATATTTATCATTATTTTATGTTCTTAATTGATTTTCAATAATAAATATATACATACATTTACATAAAGCAGCATATTTGTCTACTCCCATGTTGATAAGAGTATTAAATACTTGACAAATCTCCCTTTAAGGTACATTTTGAACAGATAAAAAATGTGCAATTAACTATGAACAATTGTGATTAATTGCGATTAAAATTTTTAATAGATTGACAGCCCTAAATAATACATATAAATGAAGATAATTTGACTCAGGGATTAAATCATGGCCAGAGCAGGATGTCTTAACTTACGTGGTTTCAGAGATGAGGGAAGTATGATTCTGCCGTTCTTGGAGCGAATCAGAGGAAGAGAAAAGGGTTGCGCAAGCTGAATAGGAGACGTACTGGAAGAGGATGTAGGTGGGGCTCCATCCTGGGCCGCAGTGACCAGAAGTGAAGCTGGGACTGGGCACTCTTGTGTTTCTTTGAGTACCTCTTGTTGGGCCTCTATCTTTGTCTGATGTTGACCACCTTGTAGTGAGGGTGCAGTGACCTCAGCCTGATCTGGAGTGGACACTGGTTGAGGCATGAAGGTCTGTACATTAAATGTGGCTGGAGCACTCAGTAGGTTAGGCTGAAGCAGGGACATGATCTTGTTTCGGAATGCAGCCATGGATGGCTTAACCTGAGACGGAGCCATGTAGAAGTCAGGTTGCAACAGGGGCTTGGGTGGGGACTTGGACTGGGGAGTAATGGATTGCAGAAGAGCAGCTCGGGACTGGAGTAGATGGGAAAAGAAAGGCCTCCATTCCATCCTCTTTTCTCTGATTTTCTGCCTGTCGCAGATCTCCTTCAGCTTGTTTTTAATCAGCTTGTCCGACTTCCCTAAAAAAGTGAAATTTCATATGACACAAGTTTCAGTATAGGCAGCCACAAACTGTATGTGCTATTACATATTCTGTTCATCCAGACATGAGCAATGGAAATCGCTGTTATTCATTGCAACAACTGTGTTACGCTGCTCATTATTCATGGTTATCAGATCAAGACTTGCAGTAGATTTGATGGCAAATCCAATAATCTAACCATCATCATGTCACCATAAGTAGTTCTCTGCGACAGGCTTCAATTAATCCCAAGACTGATTTCGTGGGCGATCCCAACCGACTTTACTGCCTTTCAGAGGTTGTAGAAGGCTCAGTTTTAGAGTTATAGTGAAGGTACTGATAACATATGAAACTAGAAAACCTAAGGAATCTACTGGAAAGGACCTAAAGAAACCATGTCATGTTAGCTCGTCAGTGAGGAGGCTAAATAATGATAATTTTGGCGAGGAAAAACTGTCATGGCCATTTTCAAAGGGGTCCCTTGACCTCTGACCTCAAAATATTTTAATGAAAATGGGTTCTATGGGTACCCACAAGTCTCCCATTTACAGACATACCCACTTTATGATAATCACATGCTGTTTTGGGCAAAAACCATGCAGTTTTATGCATGCAGTATAAATGTGTTATTTTCACCAATTCTAAAATGTTGTATTTGAATATATTTCTGCATACTGGGGCCCCTTTCAGATGATGTACACCACTTCTATGTGACATCTACTGTTGACCTGCTATCTCCCCATAAAAAACCCCTCCTCCTCCCTAAAAAAGACAAAAACTGGACTATTGGGGGTCTCAGAGGGCACAAAGTGAGACTCACTACTACAAAATGCAACAACCTGCAGCAACATAAATTGTACATACCAGACAAAAAGGAAAGCTCCTTCACATAGAGAGCCTGCATCTGAGTCAGCCTCCTCTTCTTCTCCTCCAGAGATCTGGAGGTCTCCACCAGATTTTTGATTTCTTTTTCGGCCTGCAAACATGACCGAAACAAGAAAGACAAGAGTGAAGACTGTGAATGGATTGTCTTGTCAAAACTTGTGGGGAAATGAGTTATCTGCAAAACAGGTCGCGTGGACAGCCATACACACATCTCATGCATACATGTACACTTATTCCTCTTTGATATTAACTGGTGGCAAACAGCGTTGTATAGAACAAATTGATGTGGACATTAAAGAGCATTTAATTAAGCTGTTCCTACTGTCAATCACAATGAACTCAATTTCGAGACAGTTCAGTAATGTGAGTAGATTTGTTAAATCACTTCTAAATAACACATCTTAAACTGAGTGATTTAAATGGCTGTTTAAAAAAAATGCCCCCTTTGAAAACAATGTTTTTTTTGTTGTTTTTTTAAAAGAGTTTTTAATGGGAATAGGCTAAAATGATGCATGTAGAGTATGTGTAGAAGTGGTATATCAAACCTGGCTCAAACAAGTTCTGAGATTTAAACTAATGAACTTGCAGAAAACTGGGCGATGAGGTCCTACATAAACACGCATTTTCCTTCCAAAGTTCAAACAGTTTTGGTTATTTATGGAGTGATATCTTTGTTTTTCTGTTTTGTCTGAGCTCTTCTCGCTGGTTTGAAGTGTGCTGGACTCGTTAGAAAAAGGTGATCTATTTCTGTGAACCAATTATTTGGATACTTGTAGGGATATACGATTAAGAAGAAATAGATTTTCCATGTATAAATACAAAGAAATCCTGGCTGAGCAGGATGTGGAACTGACCAGTGAAAGGAGGCGGAGCCTGGGGGCCCTGGGGTCGCTCTTCAGGATAATCTGGAGTCTGTCAAAGAGGAGCCGCTGTTCAGAGCGTCTTTGCCTTTCTAGCACCGTGTGGTTCTTTCGCCTCCTTTTATCCTTACACTGATCATGTTCCTCGTCCATTTTATCCTGGAACGGAAAGACAGCGGAGAGAATAATAAGTACAAGTAACACTGACATTACTCTACACTTGCACTTTCTACATTTATTGAGATAAGATGATGATATGAGGTCGATATTGTCCAAAATCATTACTCTGGAAATATCTGTCTATTTTGCCGTATGGCTGCTACAGTAGTGAAAAGGTACCTGGATGCTGAAATCCCTTGCTGATCCAAAACCATCACTGGAGTCTCTGAAAGTAGAGAAGAATTGAACAAAACTTTGATTAAAAATTCATTCAACAGCAGAACATATGTACAGGTCCACATATTGTATATATATATATATATATATATATATATATATCCTTTCATTCACATGTATTACCCTGACTCCTTTAGTGCCTTGCGGACAGCTTCTTTCATTTGAGCGATGGCCAGTCCTTGTCTTCCTTCTTCTACGGTCTCAATGTCCACTACCTCATCCTGAAAGAAACAACATTCAGTGTACAGTTTATAAATCTGTAACAATAACTACAATTACAACATTCACAGGATTAGATTTTTTTTTGTTTATGTAATTCACATTTTATATTTAAAACCATATTTCGGTTAGGAGAAACAAAAGACATTTCTGATTCCTCACACTTACATCTTCGTCACCCTCTCCACAGTAGTCTGAGGAGTCGGAGTCGGAGTCGGAGCTCAAGTCCTCTGAAGCGATATCCAGGTTTGATTCCTCCTGCCTGCCTTTGGTTTCATCATTCTCGACTGATGGCATCTTGTCATCACACGTCAGCTCAGTGGAGGATCCAGGCTCCGCTGGTCTGCTGCTCGATAGGTCCTTAGCTGCTGTTAAGGTGTCCAAACCAAGACAATTTGCATCTGAATTGGCTGCTGAATGGCCAACATTTAACAAAGCATCTTTTTGTGGCAGGGCTTTATCCACACCAGCCGAGTTTGTAGTGTTCACAGATTCTGATGCAGCTCCATCAGCTCCAGGGTTTGGGAGCTGAATGAGGGTGAAGCCCCCAGGCAGGGTAACTCCTGGCAAGTTCTGGCCTCTGGTGCCCTGGTTAGCTGGAGGGCAGATCCTGAATGAATAGGTACCGCTCTGCCCTAAGAAGCTGGGGGTTTTCAGTGACGGTGAGACGGTGAGAGATACGGGCGAGGACGTGGAGCTGTTCTGGAAGGGGTTGACCGAGCTGCGTTGGCCCGAGGCAAAAGGGTTGACGTTGAAGAGGTTTTGTGGATGCTGCAGCAAGTTGATGGATCCCTTTTTCCAAGAGTCTGGATGGAGTTGCTGAACTGAATAAACAAAACAATGCAGGGCAGGGTGGTGAGACGAAGAAACAATGATCCTATTTCAACATACCTGCTTGATTTTTATATCTTTAGACAATAAAACAATGTTAATATTTAAAGCTAAATCCTGGGGAATCGAAAACATGCTTCCTTTGATTCACTAATATTATATTTGGGCTATTACCGATGTTTAACTTAATGTTGATACAACTGCAATGCTGCTATTCTAGTCGTATTTATACCGGTAACTACTGAAAAGGATGTCTTCTGAGTAGAACATGGAAGTTTGAGTGAATCCATTTATCTCCTCCCTACACTTACCAGGAGTCTTGACAAATCTGACAGTCCTAGTTTTATTTAAGACTAGATTTCTAAGCATACGTATTAGGAGGTGGCAGTTTTATGTCCTTGGATGATTTAAATGTTCTGCAGTAGTTGTGGTCTGTGTTGGAGGGTTCTCGGGTTAATAACTTTCCCCCCTTTTGTGAAGCAATCACTCTGAAGGCCCTGACACACAAAGCTGACGGTCGGCAGTCGGCTAGATTGAGGCCGTCAGTCGGCCTGGTTTTTGCGGTGTGTCCAACACCGTCGGCTCGAGTCTGCCCTTGTCTGTGTTTTTTTTGGCCGATTCCACATGTTGAACGAATTGACGAATAAAAACTACCGCCACCTGCTGGTGTGAAGAGTTATTTCATTTGATGCAGGCGCAGAATGTACGTGCTAATTGGCTGTCGGCTGTAGTCTTTGCGGTGAGTTCAAATGCAACTTGTCGGCCAAAATAAAGATACCGCGAGGCAACGCAAAATTTGGCCTTTATCACAAACTAAGTGCTTGTGCTGGGTTCCAGGAACAGAGAGACAATCTTACCTGGTGGTTGCATTGGTGGCTTCAGATCAGTGGTTTTCTTTGCAGTCATAATCGGAGGGACTACTGTGTCAGCGGGCTTCAGGAGCAGAGTACCAGGAGTAGTGATTTTGTTTGTAGGGTTGGATTTCGGAGTGATCTTAAGAGAAATGCCGCCGGGAGGACGCAGTCGGCCTGTGACAAATGCTGCAAGGCGGTTGGCTGGATGTAGAGATCCCATGTTCCCCAGCAACAGCCTGGCCTGATTGTAGGATTTGCCATTTACCTATAAAAGGAAGAAATACATAGATATTACTTGCATACATTGAAGTTTACATGATTTTTTTCCCCCTAAACATTATGAATGCCATGTATGTTCAGTCATGTATTACCAGGTGTGATTCCACCCCAGGTAAAACCATATTAATAGTGTTATATATATAACTGGCATTTCCTTGAGTCTGACCTGTATGAGTCCGTATGCTTGGCAGCCAACAGGTTTGGTCCTGGCTCTCAGTCTGCCGGCAGGTATCACTCCACTCAAAAAGGGCGTGACTCCAAGCCGCGTATGTGACTCTTCAATTTGACCATCGTCCTCTTGTGCATCCACATCCCCGTCAAAGCTTTTAGTGGTATGCCTTTCCTCGTCGCTGTCATCGGATTCCTCTTCATCGTGATCACTGTCTTTTGATGGTTTACTGATGTGTATCTAGAAGAAGGTGGAGCAGAGCAGGAGCTTTATTTTAGATGAGAGTTAAATTATGAAATAGGGCTGGGCGATATGGCGATTAGGCTATATCAAGATAAATGATATATATGGGTCCTATAACCAATAAATTGAGAATTATTACATTTTGACAGAGCGTTTCTATTTTAACCGGCGCAGCTTTTCTAGCCTTTACGGCACTGGTTTAGCATGCATTGTAAATCTTCTCACGTGATGCTACTCAGAATGCACAGATTTGATTGGCTGACTCACATTAGTGAGTGACAGATACATAAGGTGATTGAGACACACGCACGCACGCACACGCACGCACGCACGCATGCACACGAGAGACGAGACAAGAGACAACCGTTGGAGAAATAAGTGGCAAAAAGTAGGCCGCGAAAACAGAGCTTTTTATCCAGAATGGACAAACTCTTACATGTTCTCTCTTCCCACGGGCAGTTCAAAACCAGTATGTCTCATATGTTCAGAGACCGTGGCGATTATTAAATGTGGTCACGTCATTTTTGAAGAGGAAGCTGGCATCTTCCATCACCTTTTCTGACCTCAACAAGTATAAACTCGCTTTGGCACGTCACTTCTTCCGCTCTCTCCAGGCTCTTTCCCTCCAGATACAAAAACACATGGCCAATGTGCACATCCATGCTCATACGCTACACACACTTGCCCAGGAGAGTTTAACTGTGAGCCGTGGGGGAAGCAAAGCGCCAAAACAAGTCTCATGCCGGCGGGTTAAAAAAAATGACAATATTTATACTCGATGTTGGCGATATTGTCATTTACCACATTCCGCGTCGCAATACATCCGAGTATATTCAATATATCACCCACACCTGTTATTAAATGAGGACAAACACTACATAAGAGCTTATAACATTCAGAGGCTGGTCTGTTTTGGATCAGCTGTTCTTCATTCAAATAAATAATAAGTCAAGGCAAGGCAATAAGCCAGTAAGTAACTATTTAGGAGGCAAGGACAATACTGACAATACAGCATTTTCTGGAGAACAACCATACGTTTTTCTTACAGTAGATTCAGGACTTGAATCACTTGTTACTGCCACACAGATGCATTACTCCTCAGACACCTACCCTGTAGGTGACGATGGAGCCGCTGGGCTTCCGCATGAAGATCTTGGCGACCGGGCGGATGAAGTAAGGTCCTACCCAGAAGCGCCGAGACAGCCTGTTGTTATTCATGCGCCGACACAAAGCTTCCAGGACCATTTTGCGGTCTTTGGCCCACTGACACGCCGACTGGATCTCGATTTGCTTTTTTGCTTCTTTTTCATCGGACGTGGTCCCCTGAGATGTGTTTTCTGCTGGGGGACATAATGCAGTATGGTTGTGTATAGCAACAAATAGCAGCAAATCTTCAATACCACCCAGTCAGACATGTCAGGCAAGACTAGGAAAACAAAAAGAGTACAAAAGAATACCTACAAAAAAGATTTCAGTGGCAGGTGAAACATTTACAGCACAAACAGAATGATGTACTTATTGCATCTTCTTGGTTTCTTACCTGTTTTTTTAACAGCCATTACCGTTCTGAAGTACTTTTTCGGCAGGTTGTCAATGGTTGTCTTCTGTGGTTTTGCTGTGTTTGGTGTTGGAGCATCAATGATCTTGGGCTCAAGGGTGAGTTCAGGGGGAGGCTTGCTGTTGAACGCTCTTACACGTGCACATGTCATCAAGCTCTCCAAGTATTTATACACTGGATCCTTATCTTCTTCTCGAACCTGCAATCGTGATTTTTAAATTTAAAAAAGGGACAAATGGTATACAAATGTAAACATAAGCACAGGTTTTTACACTTACAGATCTTATACTTAAATAATTAGCAATATATACAGCAGTGTAATGCAAACACTTTTAGTACAAAAAGGTGGAAAAGCTGGTATTAAATCCGATAAGAGAGATTGTATTTTACCGGTTGCGTTGGACGAGGTGCACTGCAGCGTTTTAGGACCTTTGCAGGGGCAATACACAGTGGGGCACTTTTGGGGATGAAGACCGGCTCTGGATCCACATCATCAATGGGGCGCTTCCACAGTTTTTTAGCATGGGCGCCTGGGTGAGGCTGGATCAAATGTTCCATACTGATCATAGCTGGGGAGGGATAAAAGCATCGCATTAACACTTCTGAGTTACTGAGGGTAGTGACCAAACTCAGCAGGAAACAAATATAAAACCTTAAAATAAAATGCATTCCTGGTAACTTATGGTATGAATGAAAGAATGTAGTGATCCAATTGCTTCAAAAGGGTATTTAAAATGTAGTCAAAGATAAAAATCTATTCACAACCATCCATTCTAAAACCATAATTGTAGAGACACAGAATAAAAATATGAACAAATTATATCAAAATTGAACTTAATCTTACAGTAAACAGGTTGGATCGAATCTTCACTCTCCATCGCGCTCAGCTGCTTGGTGATCTTGCGTTTGAAGCAGCCACAGCCTAACATGCATTCAGGCCGCCGGCAGTGGAAGGGAGCCCTGCTCGGATGCCGGAGACTGGAACAGATGCAGCCCAGCGTGCAGAACTCCTGACCACATTCAGGTCCCTCCGCTTTATACTTTGGACACTGGGCTACTCTCGACACCTGACTGGGAAGCATCTGATTAAAAGGAAAGGAGAGTCGTCAGAACAATTTCAAATGTGTGTGCCTTCTCTCCATGTCACGTGTCAATTTGTGTGTATGTTAGCCAAGCATTGTTGTCAATCCCGCTTACTTACAGATTTACATTTTATATTATAAAAGCAAGAGCAACTTTCAAAGTAAAATTAGGGATGTCACAATACCAGGAATTTAGTAGTCAATACCAATACCAGTAAAATTCCACGATTCTCTATACCAATTTGATACCACGGTAAAAACGAACAGTAAAATAATAAATCCCATGTACTTTAACATCCATTCCTTTATTACCGTTTGCATATTGGTTGTTGTTGGCATGTTAAACAGGACAAAATTCCCTCTCTAAAACATAATTTTACAAGATTATATTTGAACACATCATGATGACGTTAGAATTTACCTTTACCCAATACTAATTTTTAAAAATCAATTGCACCTCGCATTTTGAAATCGTCAGGAGGAAAGCTGGTTTACTGTTAGCAGCTGGTATGCAGCCCAGTGCACTGAGCGTTAACATTAACTAGCTCTCTTCCTGACAATTTC
>CAKAOI010048362.1:0-15794 GCA_916701655.1 Sebastiscus albofasciatus | reverse complement strand
CCCTGCCTTCTCCAGCACCCTCACCACCTTTATTTACAATAAATCCATCTGATTTTCAACCATCATCCAGCTGTATCTGTGTCTGCTTCTGGGTCCTAAGCAACAGCCCTCACAGAAAAGACACACACCGGGTGGTTACAATCAGCTGTTCGTTCATGTCCCATGTTCACAACCTTCAGTGTCATTTTCATTGTACAAATGTAGTAGTTTTAAGGCCAAACATGTATTCCTACAGTAGTGGAAGTAGAGTGGTTTTGTTGCATAATCCTAAAGAAACGCCAAAGGTAACTATAGTGGTTTTCATGCCAAAAATAAAGTGATGCCAAGGGGTGTAACAAAGCGGCGATTAGTTGTGATTAGTTGTGATGAGAATATTTTGGGACTTCTGTGGACTATGACTAGAAACACATTTGTGATACGTCAAAAACAAACGCAATTCAGGGAAATATTATGAAAGCTTACCGACAATGCCGTTGCATTGTATGGGAACGTAATTGTTAGTAGACCAGGCTGCCATGGGTGGTGCACTCTGGTATAATGTATATAAACCGATACAGAAATGCTCTTACTCTATGCAAAGATTTTTGTGTGCACATACAGATGCATTGAACTCAAGTTGAAACCTTCCCCCCTATTCAGAAAATATTGCCTTCCTAAACAGAAGTGACACGCAGGCATATGCTGAAGTCTTCTCTGTGGTCTGAGCATCTCATTAAGTTACCTGGCACGGTACTCAGAGAAATAATCTTCTTTGGCTATAGAGCAAACACTACCCAGATCACTCCTTATTTTACCACAAAACACTACATCACAAGAGCAAAGTTGTGCTGTGAATCGAAGTCGCTGTCCCTCAAAATGCAAGTTCTCACATATCATTTACACTCTGGGAAACACATCGCATCATAAGATATCAATGATTAACTGGTTGAGTTCAGTGTGAGTGATGGAGCGCAAAGCCAAGACAAGAGAGAAAACCACACCAGATGCGCATGAAGCACAGGGACCTGCATGTTAGATTGGATTCTTCTTTTTCTTCTCCAGCCAGTCACATTTACTTTGTGCCATTGTGCCTTAAGTCTAATTGAAGCTCAAAAGCGAGAGGAAGAGATTGAATTGCAGATTGAATTGCATCCCAAGGTCATTTGAGCATTGAGGAGATACACAACTGCAACAGAGCTGCTGCCTATGGGCACTGTAGGCTCCAACTCGCCTCACAAAAGCAATTATAAAATCCACCAATGCAATTTTGATTATTTCCCAGTGTATTTGGCTGTTTTATCGACCATGTGTTATTTAAATGCTGAGCTTAAATAAAAGTTGCTGTATACTTTGTCACTGTGCATGGTGAAGCATGATATGACTTCCCGTAATTTATGATAGAAATGTGTTTTTACTCCTCAAAGACCATCGCACATGGATAAACAGCTCAATATGGTTTATCAAATAAAAACAATAACTTCACTTCTCTGTCTTTTTATATCATGAGGTCCTCTACAGATGCAATCACCAGAGTAGTTTTGCTGATGTATGTTTGTTCTCGGAATCGCAGAAACCGACATAGCAAGCTGTATTTAAAGTCCTGCCAGTTTTGCACCAGACTATGATGTTTAATTTCTGCTTCAGAGCATCGGAGCAAAAATGAATGTTAATAGATGCAGAAGTTCTAATAAATCTTGGCTATAAATTCTGGATGTATGTCTGATCATTGAGTAATGAAGACCCCTGAATAACCCTGCAGTTTCTAGTTTCAGTTTACAGATTGCAACCAGGTCAGTGCGCTCCCGCTCACAGACTGCGGATACGTGAGTCGCAGAGTGCAAAACCGTGGTAACTCCGTTCACCTCGCTCATAGGCCAACCTTACCATAATTACACTACTTTAGGAGCAACGAAAGTCAGACGGCGGTTGGCAGTAGCACGGTGTTGCACTCTGTGGCTCACGTTACTGCAGTTTTGCAAGCATGTTGGTGAACTACAGTGACCTTCAGGTAACGTAAAAACTCAAAAGGCCCTCTTTGGTTTGTCCATTCTGTGCTATTGTAGAAACATGGCGGTGCAATACGATGGCAATAATGGAGTAAAAATATTACATTGAAAATCAGGTAATATCCAAGTCTTAAATGTACAGTGTGTAGAATATGGTGACAATTCACAACCAACTTGTGAATTTTGAGGCTTTTATGTGTTTTGAAAAAAGTGGTTTCTACCAAACGGCTGTAAAGACGGACTAGTCGGCGTGATGACGTTTAGTAGTCTCATTTAGCCAATCGTAAGCAACCGCCTTTTTTAAGCCCCGAAATTCACGAATGGGATAAGCTTGTGTTAACCACAGACCTTATTTCAGGCATCTAATTAAAAACCCATCCAAGAAACCCATTGACTTTGAAATGAGGGAACCAGAAGTGCTAAAATGCTAACTCCTTTCCGGGTTATAGGACTCATTCCTGCACCACTCTATGGTGCAGGAGGTCTAATCAGACAGAAAACACATACATAATAGTCTAAGCATATTGCTGTTACAAATGGCTCAAAAGTGAAACTGTCATGACATCAAATCAGCGTGGAAATGGCTGACATGAGGTCAAACGAAAACAGGTGTCTATAATCAGCTGGTGCATGACAACTAGCAAAATTTTATTCAAGCTAATTTATGCATTGTCAACATCGAACAAACTATATGCATAGATCAAGCTACATACTAGTATGTAACACACCAAGTCATATTTACTGACTGTTTCCTTCTTTTGCATAATACATGGCTGTACATATTTTATAGTAGGGGCCTACTATAGCTGTTATTGTGAGTCAGATTGTCTGGGCTCTTTGCTTGCACAGTCAAAACATGCCTGAAGTGCTTTGAGGAAAAGACAGGATTTAATTTTCTGATAGGCAGAGAGGCTATTTAAGATGAGTCACATCAGTCATGGAAACATTCATGACAATATTTTTTTATTCATGAAACTGAAATATCAGACAAAGTATATCATCAAAATGTTATTGAAAAAAAAATAAAAAAAATTCCACTCAACAAGTTACAGTAGTGACAACATTTGGGGAAATCAATAAATGTTCCACATATTCTAAAATGTTTGATTAAGCACAATAAAATGTGTCTGTTTAGCTGTTCCCCAATGATAGAAAATTGAAAAGTAAAGGCAAATTGTCAATGTGGACTGCAAGCTCACTTCCATCTGTTAACCATAAACACATTATTCCTCATTTATGAAGGCAATTTAACCTTATACTGTATCATCTTCAGCATAACACAGTATAATCCTTACAGCTCACCAACAGGGCTAGTACTCCTAACTGTCAGTGACAAATATTCTCACCTGCATGCATTGTAGAGTCCCTAATCTACCTAACCTACATGCAGTGGTATGTGCACATTTTTGCTCTCGAAATCGTGCTGCTTTTGACATAATCCAAGTGAAACGGTGTCAAAACATGGTGTGTGTTCTTAGTGTCATTTGGTTTTTAGCGATTTGGAAGCCACAAGTGCAGACTGAGCTGAAACTCTGTAGGTGTATGCAAAAAATTGAGGATACATTTTCAGATGAAAAAAAATCCAACCCACCGTAGAAAAGTGATTTCTGCAAGGTTGAGTGTTTGACTTAGCAATGTACAGCACGGCACAATTCCCCACGATCACTAATGAGCAATCACAGCAGCTCCTCTCATCCCCTTTAAAAGCGGCAGACAGTTGCTAATGAGCCGGGGGGGGAGAGGCCGCTGCTGAGGAGAAACAGTTTCTGGGAGGCACAAATATGCAGCCCCTCAAAATGGTAATATACAGTACCCCAAATGGGCTTCCAAGGGCAAATAATGTCAATTTTGAAGCTAAATGTACTGTTTAAAGTCACTAGAAGGAGCTTTTAAGTGGTTATGGAACAGCCTCAATTTAATACTGATGCCTCTGTATGATCTACATAAGTAAACAAGACCATCAGCAAGGAAACTGGCTATTTAGTTATTATTAATGCCTGTCATCTGTGCCACTGGGTCCGATTCTGACAGAATCATTCAGGTTCACCAGAAACCCCATCAGCTCCGACTCCAGCAGGGCCTCCGGCAGCAACCAGCTCACCGTGGACAGACCCGGGAGGTGGAGAGCACCGAGATTCCCACTGGGAGCCAACACCAACACCACGCTGCTGGAGAGCCAGGCCGTATTGCTGACCTGCTGGAGGGAAGGGAGGAACGTAAGAACCATAGCCAGGACCAGGACTGCTTGGGGAAGACTCTCAAACCCTGCTGCAGTACAATGAGAGGTTTTCTAAAGGGACTCTGGTTCTCGGAAACACTGCTGCTTTTGTCCACAGAGGCCGCCAAAATCAACACAAAATGGAAGTTCCTCCTAGTAAAGTTAAAGGGACTGTTTGTAACTTTTTATACGTATAAATCTACCGGGTCGGGATCCCATGCGCGCGCTCGCATATGCGCGTGCTCGCGTGTGGCTACGCTGTTCAGACTGCTCCTCTGCCTGCTTGTCTTCACTCACACACTGCGCTCGTTCTCGCTCTTTCACTCCATTCTCACGTGCATGCGCGCACACTCCACACTGCAGAAGAGTTAGTTCAGCTCTGAGAATATCTAGTGAATATACAGTGGACGTTTGTGCAGAAATAACTGCTGCAGCTCCTCCAGACCAACAGAGGTTCTCCGTGTCTTGTGAAGTGACGGGGCTCCGCAGCGAGAAATGTTGTCATCTCCGACCGGGTGCCGGTGTCTCCCTCTGGCCGCGGTCGGGAGACGATAATGTTACTCGCTGCGGGGCTGAAGCAGGAAAAGCCAACAGTAGGGTCAGCAGTGATTCATGGAGAGACCTCCGTCTGGTCTGCTAACATTACTACCAAGCAGGTGAAATATAGAGTGATCGCCTTACTGTTTTGAGCGATGCTCGTTCATGTCTATTTAGAGCGAGCAAGCGCGAGCCCGATGCTGACTTTTGTTGACTTAACGGCCACAGGTGTCGTTGTTAACAAGCAATTTTGAAAGTTACAAATAGTCCCTTTAAGGGACAATGGAATTCCTGTCAGTGACTAATGATGTGTACAAGGATATTTTAGAATAGATTCATATCAGTAATGTTGCTGAAATGTGCTGAAAGAATACCACCGTACATTAATTCTGTCCTCGGTCGTCAAAATCATCAGTCCCTGCCAGCAGGATTCCAGCCTGCCAGCTCAAATCATAGTTAGTGCCTGGGACAGCTCCAGAATCAGCAACTCTGTACAGCGCTTGTCTCTGAGCACTTCGCCTACAACTAGTAAACTAGTTAATTAGCAAGTGCTGCAAAAAAATGTTTTTTCTATTCTGATTTGTTTATTCTAAATGATGAAACAAGCTGCACTCGGTGAGTCATATTTGGTCACAGTGTAGCACACAATAATGCCTTCAATGCAATTAATGTAAGAAATGTCTGGTTGTGTTTCGCTTAAATAAAAACTGTCCTAAGCTCATGGTTGGACCCGCATTTGATATTATTTCACTGCTATTCTGAGTCTGTGTATCTGTGAAGAGAAGCAGAAGGTCATGTACCTATTCTGTTACATCTTGTTACCGTTTTGGAAGATTAAACTAATAAATGGAGGTACTGCCGCTGTTTGACCTGTGTGTAATTACAAAGTACATCCCACAAATTAGAGAGTGTGGATGGAAAACACATCATTCCTGTTGATGTATGAACGCTACGATACTTAACTGACTGAAAGGAAATGACCTTTTACATCCTACTGGGGTGTGGATGACTGATCATTTCTAAAAATCCCTCATTAATTTAAGTCAATACAGACCCTTAATCATATTGAACATTATATTTTAATATGCATTCAATTGTGGACTAGAGGTAAGTCAAAGAGGAATAACTCAACGTAAGGTTGCTGTGTGCACCTCCGAAGCCAAGAAAATTGCTTGATGCACTTGCGATGAGTGCTGGTCTAAGCAGGTGGAAATGCAAAAACAAGTACTAAAATTGCATTGGTAATCATATCCAGGAATGATAATAATAGTGATACAAATGGGGCTCATTATGGCCAGTTTGCTGATCAGCACGAAATAGGAGGATTGCACCCTGACTAACTGTAAATTAGGAGAGAAGCAAGACATCGTATTATTAGCCATTCATTATGATAATATAAATAGGAATTGCCAACAAAACTTACTCACAACTTTCAGATACCTATTATAAAAAATGCTATATCATTGGGACCAATAAGTAACCAGAGGCATCCCATTTAAACAGAAAACATATAAGTGTACAACCTGAAGTATTGAAGCAATCATAGCAGTTCCCAAATTGAAATTTAAACATTTGGTGTTTCAACTCCCACCAGTGCAGTCAATGTCATCTGAGATACTGTTTCAAGACATTTTCTGACGAAGACACCGTGATATGTTTATGGGTGACACAGAAAAGCAATGGCTCAATACTGCTTTTCTGATTTATTTTCCATCTGTAAAATCATCCATAACCAATTTGTTTTAGTTACCTATCCAAAAAACATTAAGTATAAAAGCCCAAATACAATGAATACATAAACACAGTGAATAAATACACAGCTGTCAATAGTGCTTGGAATAAAACATGGTAATACTCCCAGCCAGCCACCCGCACAGCATGCACATGCAGCTTAAATGGGAAAAAGGTGTTTGGTTTGTCTCAAGTAGATAAATACTGGGCTTAACTGAAATAGTCTTATTCGGGCTGCCCAACGTGTTCTAGGTGACTTATAAAGTCTGTGGCCAGGAACTTAGGAGTGATTTTTTGACAGTGACCTGACTTTCAAGGAGCAGGTAAAGACAAAAAAATCAAATCAAAAATCAATCTCCCGTCTCCATCTTGTTCAAAATGCTGCAGCTAGAACGTTAACTGGCACTAAACATAGAGACCATATTACCCCAGCCTGGCATATCTGCACTGGCTATGAGTAACATTCAGAATTGATTTTAAAAATTTACTGATGGGATGATTTTAAAGCACAGAAAGACCTCGCCCGTAGCTATATTGCTGACATTTTAACTCTTTAATAGCCGGAATGCAGCCTTCTATCCTCAGGCAAAGTCCTCTTGGGCTGTTCCACAGGCCAGGCTCAAGACTAAAGGTGACTTTGCTTTATCTAGTAGGGCGCCTGTACTTTGGAACAAACTGCCTGAGGAAATTAGGCTTGCAAAATCAGTTTAATCTTTCAACTCCATTCTAAAAACTCACTTATATAAACAAGATTTTGTGTGAATCACTCCCTATGCACTTATAACGTTTGATCTGTTCTTCATTGTATTTCTGTTTTGTTGGTGTGTTTAGTTATATCTGTTTACGGCATGTATTATTATTAGAGGTAGTAGTAGTATTATGTTGTAAAAAGTGTTATTTTTGTTTATAAATGTATTGTTGTAGAACTTTTTTTTCACACTAGGGCTGTCAAAGTTAATCCTATAATGATGCTTTATCGCAAATTTGTTTTATCGCAACTCATTTTTTTACGCATTAACACGATCGATCTTTCGGAGATTGTAGCGGGCTCAGTTTTTAAGCTAGAGTGATGATACTGGTATCATATGAGAGTAAAAAACCTCAGGAAAATATTGGTACCAACCATGTCATACTAGCTTGTCGCGAAGGTGGACGCTACGAAGTTACGTTAAATTTTGGCGAGGAAAACTGGCATGGCCATTTTCAAAGGGGTCCCTTGACCTCTGACCTCCAGATATGTGAATGAAAATGGGTTCTATGGGTACCCACGAGTCTCCCCTTTACTGACATACCCACTTTCCGATAATCACATGCAGTTTTGGATGAGTCATAGTCAAGTCAGCACACTGACACACTGACAGCTGTTGTTGCCTTTTGGGCTTGAGTTTGCCAAGTTATGATTTGAGCATATTTTTATGCTAAATGCAGTACCTATGAGGGTTTCTGGACAATGTTTGAGTTGTTAATTGATTTCCAATAATAAATATTTACATACATTTGCATAAAACAAGCATATTTGCCTACTCCCATGTTGATAAGAGTATTAAATACTTGACAAATGTCCGTTAAGGAACATAGAACTGATTCATTTGTGATTAAACGTGAACAATCATGCGATTATCGCGATTAAATATTTTAATCGATTGACAGCCCTAATTTACATGGAATGTTAAATTAAAACACAGTTAATGGTTAAGTATATTATACGACATTTGTTAGCTTTATTGATCATGAATGGCATTGGGTAATTTTCTTTTAACCACATCCAAAACTATATGGTCATGTGAGGACACAGGATCTGATATATCATGGGCATTATTTGTTTATACTGATATAATTGTATTTTCCTATTAATTTATATTTGCAGCAGTATGCCTCAGAGTACTGTTTCAGAGCCTTCTCTATCATGCCAGGAATAACATCCTGATGTGGAAATAATGAATACTTTTGTTTTTGGCCTAAAATACGAGATAATGAGCCTACAAAATCTGCCTTCATAAACCCTTGAGTCATAACCAGCACGCCATGAATTTATGTTACAAAGATTTATGGGACAGCTTCAAAAGGCAAGGCAAAGGGAGTTTATTTATCTTGCACTGATTTTTACACAAAGGCAGTTGAAAATGCTTTACATAAGGAATAAATTATATTAAATACCAGTACACCGTAAAACATTTAAAAAGACAAATATAAAATGGTAAGACAAATTCAAGAGGAAGTAAGAAAATGAAAGCACAGAGAACTGCAGCATGTCTGTGGGTAACATATGAGTAATGTGAGTTCACATCCCCCCAGTGACTGACCTATCTGCTGTCTCCACATCCACACAGTAACTGTGATGGCACACCACAGAGGATTTTGGAAGCGAGAGGAAAAGTCTAAGCTCATATCCAGCAGCTGTCTGGCTGAACCGAGTCACATTTTGCGCCCCAGACCATGGGGAGATTCATTCACTCGAGATCTGGAGCTTAACCCTGAAATCTTCCAATTAGTTTTGGGTCGTTTTTTCATAATACATATAGCAATATAAATAAGTGCTATATGACTAAAAACAAATTCAGCATGATTATGCTTATTATTGTTATATATATATATATATATTTTACCTAAAGCATTGTGCTTATTATTGTTATCAAAACAGTAATTGCCATTATATTGATTTGTTTCATCTTATAATGAATTTCTATTTTGTTTCACTTCATTCATCAATCCAAATTGGAGTCGAATCAGATCAGACGATAAACCCAACTGCCCCATGTCAGGCTCATTAGATTCTAAGGGCAACATTACACTTGGAAGTAACAATGAGCCTAATTCATGAATGTTTTTCTTACAATGGTTCTACTTTTTTTTTCTTTCTTAGAATGATTCATAAAACAGAAAAGGAGGAAGTACAAAAAAACTTGTGTCAGAAAATTACACTGGAAATGGAAGGTAACATGAAGCTAACAACGCCACTATGATAGCTAGTAACTACTTTTACATTCATTATAAAAATGGCATAGTAAAATATTACTCTGAACCAGACTAGACTAGATCATTTGCTAGATAATTTGAACAAATACTTCTTTGTTTCAATTTGGTGGTTAAAAAAATCATGCCCACAGGAAGAGTGCAGGCTTTGAAGCCACTTTGACATAGTAGCCAAACCATGGAATAACAACTTCTGGGTCCGTCACTTGATGCCATTGGGCCCAAAAAAGACTTTTTCTCATATACTTACATTACATTGGGAAAGAGATGTCTGTAAATCTTCCCAATACGAACACTTAAGTAGCCCTTATTTAAATCATTGGGTCCTAAAAGTTATAAAATCCACTTATAGTCAAACCCAGAGTTATTTCCCTAGGCATAATGAACTGTCGTTCATGTGAGCAAGCCGAGACAGAGTGACCGACCAAAGCATGGTTAAAGGAAACACTAGTGCTCTTGCTATGGGCCCATTTGGCTTAATGCGCCACTGCTCAACTTTCATAGGAATGAACAGGACCCCGCCTCCAACATTGTAAGCAGTTTTCTTTGGAGCGGCTCATCCAGTAATCGGAAGATCCAGTCCACAATGTCCAAATGTCCTTGGGCCAGATACTGAACCCCAAATTGCTCCCGAAGGCTGTGCCATCGGTGTGTGTGTTTGTGTGTGTGAATGGGTGAATGTTGGCATTTATTGTAAAAGTGCTTTGAGTGGTTGGAAGACAAAAAAGGCACCATATGAATGCAAGTCCATTTACCATTTACTATTAAGAAAACGCCACTGTCCCAGCATTTATTTTGAAAGTATAAGGGAAGGTTGTTAGGATTACCCTTCACTTCCAGGTCAAATTAACAAGTGACTCTCCTCTTAGATTAACTTTGTGGTCAGGAGACTCCAAAAGTGAGCGTGAGCAGCATTGATCATGGTTAGCAGTAGAGTTCCTTTTGCTAACTCAACAATAGTTACACAATTCCTCTTGCATGCTCAAGCATCGGTTACGCTCACGATTCTGTCCTCCATTTCAAAACTCTTATAAACCCGTGCCCGTGCCCTCTCAAACTGTTGACTTGCAGTTGTGGGCTCTCTCAAAATATTTGGCATCAATAATCTTCCATATTCCCCTCAGAATAGGATTCAGTACTGCGTGCACAGTTGGAGCAAATGTAGCCTTAGCTGACCTTGGTTTGCTTCCCAATACAATTTCACAGTTAATTCAGAGGAGGTGAAGGAGCCAGTTGCACAACCAGCCAGTTGTGCAGTGTACTTGAGGTTTCGAGCTATTTCATACCACCCAGATTTCCTGTTAGGTGAAGTGCTGATTAGAGTGCAGCTGAAGCAGCTCTGGCCCGGACTCCAATAAGCTTCCCATCACCGTGGACCGGCAACGACTTCACACTAGTTTAGGGAGAGAGCGGATGAGAAAGATAACCTCTGTTATCAGGGTAAAATTCAACCATCAGCAGTACATTTGATAGAGGTTGGTCCACGTGTGATCTTCCTCATGGTGTACACTTTTTGATATTTTATCGATAGAATCGTATCATTACAAGTTGCATTTTTGTATTTTATTAATAAAAAAATGCTTGTGAAGGGCACAAATCAATGTTCAGAATACAGCCAAATATGTACTTTTGCTTAATTGAATTTATCACAGAATGACTACAAATTAATGGCTGCACTCGGTTGAACTTGACACACACTTACGTGCCGTAATAAAGATGCTTCAGCATTTTAAAATCAATAAATAATTACTTTGTATATACTCATAACTCATTATGTAATGCCTTTAAATAAAACGATTTATGGCTCGACATAACCTATTTAAGATTTTGTTTCTTTTCCAATTACCCTGTTTGTGGAACTAGGATCAAAATTGCTATACACTGTTCATCCTATGTGAATGATAACACCCTTAAATTAAAGTTGAAAGTTAGCACTATGTAATTTTTTTTTCTTTGGTGCTTGATAGAGTAATAACTCATGATTCATGACCTCCTGTAGATGACACAGAGGTTTCATTTATCATGTATCATCAGCTCGCTTCTTGAATAACAACACGCTGAGTGAGTGGGACAGCGAGAACGGGATAACTTATAAGAAAATGTGCCTTCTGCTCGGTAATGCGTGTCCTGCTGAGGGACAAAACTAATTACTCAGTAATAACAACCCCGAATGGTTGCTGGAGACCTACACACTCATGTATGGGAGGTAATTTAATATACAATAGACAGGAAATGAAAGGCCGGACAAGCTTCATTTTTAATACAATGTACTCTCTTGATTTAATAATTGACTTTATGAACTTTATCATTACTATTAAAAGGATAATTGGCACGGTCTACTTGCAATCACAGTCCGGCCTCGTGATTCAGACTAACTATGTTGTATATTTGTTCTGTTCAGCTTGTGTACAGCAGAGACAAAGAGCTTACTGGTAAAGTAAACTATATTAAAATCAAAGTGAAAATTGTGTTGTTATTAATCATCACAAAGAAGTTTTCAAAAAAGCTGCTGAATGCTATTAGTGTGTCATTGCGTGCATGAAGTGGGTCTTTCAGTTTAGACTTATCAAGCTTAATATTGTGACACTGATGCTTACTAACAGGATTACTAAATTAAATTCAAATGGATCAAATGAAAGAGTTAAATCCCTTCTCCATTATTTATCCCATAGCAATGCTAAGACATTGAAGGGGTCTCAGATATTCAGAGCTCGCCGTCTGTGTATTTTACATGCTAATTGTCTTGCAGACGTGTAGCCTGCACGGCTGAGAGGAAACCTGAGCCATTTATAAATGGATATAATTATCAAGAAGGCGCCGCACTGCAAAATTGTTGCCCCCCTTCTACACGAGCACACTTTCATAGATACATCTCAAATGCAATAACTCCCGTGACGCGCACACAAAAAAATAGCTGACCTGTCGATTAATCATCAGCATAGAAAACAGCAGGACCTCAGGGACTGCGATGTTATAGATACCAGATAGCCTATAAATCTAACAGGGACCTATAACTGGGGGCACTGAGGGGAAAGCATATATGATGAATGCTGAAGTCTGCAGTCATCTCTTCTCATAAACGCCGTGGTGGGATAAATTAATTGTAGCAGCTAACAACATTTTGAAAGAAAGTGAAAGAATAAAAAGAAGAGCTCATTAAGGAGGCTTACTGAAGAACGTACTTACTGTGAGACAGATACAAATAAATATGAAGACAAAATTCAGTGTGTGTGTTTTAAAAAGTGACCGTATGGGCTATCCTTTCAAACTAAAAACCACCTGCAGAAATGTTTCAACAAAAGCAGACATCAATGCCACGAGACTCTCTTCAAATGAACACATCCAGAATGTATCGCTTGATTTAGTCAGCTGGACCAAATATTAATCATGACCACTGGTGGACTGAGTCGGGAGCAGGGGGGGATGTCTGCCAATGTTCGCAGCAAAAGTGCCCTCTTGGATGCGCCTGTACTAGATAAAACATGATAAAATGCCCTCTAGGGTGCCCTTTAAGTGGAGAAAACATGATAAAGTGCCTTTGAGGGTGCCCGGCCAGTGGAGAAAAAAATGATAAAGCGCCCTCCAGGGTGACCTTCCAGCAGAGAAAACAAGATGCAGTACCTTCTGGGTGCCCGTCCAGTGGAGAAAGTGGGATGTGGTGCCCTTTAGGGTGCCCTTCTAGTGAAGTAAATGTGATAAAGTGACCGTTAGGGTGCCCTTTTAGTGGAGAAAATGTGATAAAGTGCCCTCTAGGATGCCCTTCCATTGGAGAAAACGGGATGCAGAGCCCTTACATTAGAAAAAAAAAATATGATGAAGTGCCCTTCCATTGGAGAAAATCTGATGCAGTGTCCTCTAGGGTGCCCTTCCAGTGGAGAAAACACAATAAAGTGCTTTCTAGGGTGCCCTTCCATTAGAAAATAAATATGATGACGTGCCCTTCCAGTGGAGAAAATGTGATAACATATCCTCTAGGGTGCCCTTCCATTAGAGACAATATGATGAAGTGCACCACAAAGTGCTCTCCCTGTGGAGAAAACGGGATGCTGTGCCCGCTAAGTTGCCCTTAAAATTGAAAAAAACATGATGCAGTGCCATATAGGCTACCCTACATGCTAGAAAAAAAAAAGGGGGTGAAAAAAATATAAAGGGCACCAGCGTGCCTGTGCATGCAGCTGGTGCCCTTTATATTTTTTTCGCCCCTGATCACGACCCACTGAATTGACTCCGAGTATTTGCTGAAGTCTCTTTTAAACAAAAAATGGAGAGATTCCTGCAACCGTCCAATTTGTCCCACATGTGATCCTATTAATAAATCACAAGACAGAGATGAATCTGCATCGACTCAGCTGATGAGGCTCTCTTCACTAAGTCTCCACCAACCATTTGTCAGATTTCTGTTGTTATTAGTTGTGTAAGTCGAGGCAACTTGTGCAAGACATCAAGCCGGGCCCGTCTTTGATCCTACAGCCTGTCACATTGCATTCAGGTCTGGCAGAGCGAAAGGAAGTGTCCCGCAAGGCATGTCTCATGACGGTACAGCAGGGGAAAAGCTGCTTGCTGCTGCTCTTTGATGAATCCCACCAAGGTAAGGCTTCGACGTGCTGGGCTCCATAGTTTACTGCAGCACAATGAAGAGACTTCTTGCAATCTCAGGCTTTTCACGAGACAAAAAAAAAAGTTCAAAAAGTGCTGCTGAGGAAGTTTTAGACGGGTTCGTTTTCTTGGCGGGAGCAGAAAACGTGTTTATGCATGCGTGTGTGTGAGACCAAAGTGAGGTGATGAACTGAAAGTGCGACCACTATCGAATGTCACACGTTTATAATGAACATACTATGCTGTGGGTCTCTATTCTTGTATCTCGCTGGTGCGAAACAAAAACACTTTTTTTTCTGTTTGAAGGTCCCTGTTGGGCAGGTAAGTGGTAGGAGGTGAGAATCCATGTTGCTGCTGTTAACCACCTCACACTTTCAGTTTCAAACTCTTTGATTCACCCCAGCGATGAGCAGAAACGCACCACTGGTCTGCAGCAGAACAGCACATGACTCTGAGTATCTGTGACAAATTAATGAACGAAGATATACAGTATATGACTGATGTGTTAGGTTAGCTCTGACACTATCTTGCTCTTGGAAATCCTGGTGAAGTCGTATTTTCAACTTGGGAGTCAATTACGTGACATTCTTGGCATTCAAGTGGTTTTATCACTGCTCCAAGGTGATGTCGCCTTGTTCTTTTGTGTCCTGTACAGTCACGCTAGAAAAAAAATAAATAAAAAATGAATGCAATATAATTGCTAAACACCATTTAAAAAAAAAAAAGAAAAACACAAGCTCAGGTCCAAACTTGTGAACTTTGACAAAAATTCTTCAAAAGTCTTGAATATCTTATCAAAACAACTTATTCTCATGCAACGGTTCATATGATATATTACGGAAACGTAAGTTTGTTTTCCTACGAATGTCCAACAACACATGTCAATTTCCGCTTGTTACATGCATACAGTCTTTTCAAAATAAACTTTTGTCTTCACAGGAAACAACTTCCTTAGGTTAAGGCAATACAATGCCTTGGGAAAAGGCATAGGCTTGGAAAAAGATCAACTTTGTTAGGTTTAGGCAACAAAACTACTTGGTTAGGCTTAGGAAAAGATCGCGGTTTGGCTTAAAAAAAATTCTGGAAGTGACGGATGGCAGTGTGTAACTTATATGTGACAAGTATAACGTTGACTTCTGGTTTCACACAGGACACAAACGCTGGTCTTGTTGGGCGCAAGTCCTGTGTTTTTGATCAACCCCAACCTCCTTCCTACACGGCGTTCGACGCTCTTTATACTTCCTGGTTCACAATCACATGAATATACACACGTTACAAGGCATTACGTTTTGTAGGTATAGCTACAAGTAGTGTATGAGAACAGCCTATTTAAAAGCACACCCCAGACAAATCTTGCATGTAATATGAACACATTTCTTGCTTTTGACGTGTCATTTGTACGCCATGTAGTCCGTACTGAGTCCGATGTAAACGCATAAATATGCCATGCTCAGAGCTAGTGATGTTGAATAAAAAGTGAGAAAGACCGCTTATGGTGAGTGGTGAATGTGTTTCTGTATGTGTTGTACTTAGTTAGGTTTAGGAATAACATTGTGGTTGGGCTTAAAATAAGCACTTAACTAAGTGGTTTTGTTGCCTAAACTGCGGACATTACCGTAGTTTTGTTGTGTGGCATGACATGACAAAATGACATGCAAAAAGGTTAAAACGTGTCCTCATGACACGCTGAATGTCTGTCTAATGTCGTGCTATATATATATATATATATATATATATATATATATATATATATA
>CAKAOI010048361.1:5837-24774 GCA_916701655.1 Sebastiscus albofasciatus | reverse complement strand
TCAAAGATAAGCACAGTTCATAGTATATTTGTGTAGGTATATAGAGACTATGTTGAATACCCTTTTCCTGCATGTATATACATATACATATATATTTATATGTATGTGTATATATATATATATATATATATATATGTATTTATATATCAGCCGTGTGGTCCAGGTACTGCAGGCCTGCATACCGGCTGAGACACCTTTTAAATTGGCTTCAGACTCCTCCCACTCATCTGCAGACTCCTCCCACTCGACTGCAGACTCCTCCCACTCAGCTGTAGACTCCTCCCACTAATATGCAGACTCCTACCCTCGGCTGCAGACCACGCCCACTCGGCTTCAGACTCCGCCCCATCAGCTACAGACTCCTCCCACTCGACTGCAGACTCCGCCCACTCAGCTGCAGACTCCGCCCACCTCAGACTCACTCCTCAAAGAGAAGTCTCGTTCTGAAATCTCGCGAGATGTGAGTACCGGAAGCCAGCAGTGGATGAGAGGACCATGGAGGAAACGTGAGTACCGGCTGACCATTAGTCAGTTAGTCGTGTTGGAGTCCATGCTGACCATGCTAGTGGCTCTGTGAGGCTGCAGCATGCTAACCATGCTAACCATGCTGACCATGCTAGTGGCTCTGTGAGGCTGCAGCATGCTAACCATGCTAACCATGCTGACCATGCTAGTGGCTCTGTGAGGCTGCAGCATGCTAACCATGCTAACCATGCTGACCATGCTAGTGGCTCTGTGAGGCTGCAGCATGCTAACCATGCTAGTGGCTCTGTGAGGCTGCAGCATGCTAACCATGCTAACTATGCTAACATGCTAACCATGCTAGTGGCTCTGTGAGGCTGCAGCATGCTAACCATGCTAACATGCTAACCATGATAACCATGCTAGTGGCTCTGTGAGGCTGCAGCATGCTAATCATGCTAACATGCTAACCATGCTAACTAAGTACATGGTCCTAGTTTCCAGATGTGCGTTTCCATTTGCAGCCTGCTGACGTGTCCAGCTGATTCCAGAGACACTAGTAGCATCAGACTGCAGGCTGCTGTTGAACGCAGTGTGTTTTTGACTGCAGATGTTTCCAGGTATTTCTGTATTTACTACCAGAACCCACACACTGTTATTAAGCTCATAACTTCTGATTGTTTTACTTCGTCATTAAGGATGTTTGTGGTCTTTGGAGGCGGACTGTGACAGCTGTATTGAGTTTCATTGAAGACGTCTCTACCTCACCCTAACCCTAAAGAGTGAATCCACAGCAGCTCCGTCAGTCAGACACAACTAAAGTGAAATTAAAATAAAAACCCTTTTTATGATCCGATAACATTCTATGAAGCCCAGAGAGGTCATGCTGGTCGTCCTGTGACCTTCGCAGAGAGGTCACGCTGGTCGTCCTGTGACCTTCACAGAGAGGTCACGCTGGTCGTCCTGTGACCTTCGCAGAGAGGTCACGCTGGTCGTCCTGTGACCTTCGCAGAGAGGTCACGCTGGTCGTCCTGTGACCTTCGCAGAGAGGTCACGCTGGTCGTCCTGTGACCTTCAGAGAGAGGTCACGCTGGTCGTCCTGTGACCTTCACAGAGAGGTCACGCTGGTCGTCCTGTGACCTTCAGACATGAACAAAGTGTCCTCATAAAGAAGGCTTTGCTGACACGTAACTAAAAGGCAGCTCGTAGGCCGATGCAGCGTCGAGCGTGTCCGTCAGTAGCCGGTCCTCTGGAGTGACTTTGAACAAGCGTCTGAAAGTCTTCCAGCTCACTCTCTCTAAATCCTTCTGCATGAGAGCGTCAGCTAAATACCTCCCCTGTAAGCTGTTTTGGTGATGATCCTCTGTAGAGTATCGCATATCTTAAAATGACTCTTCAAGTCATAAAAGCAAACAGCTCATTTTGGGGAGCTTGTCACCAGTGTCCACTTCAGCCAACAACAGGAAGCTGAATGATGGCTCTTCTCGCTCCGTTTAATAACGAAGCTGCCAGTGTGCGGTTCATTGTAGAATAATTACGCCGCGGCTCTATCTCGTCGTGATGCTCCGCTGTTCTTCCTCGACCTGTGGTTAAACAGCTTCGTCTAATTCGCCGGCTGATGTTATTTAAGTTGTCGTCGGCGTCGCCTGGTCGAGTAATAACTTGTAGTGCTCCTGCTTGTCATCAGCACGATGTCATTAACAATAATTACAAGTCAACCAACATGATGAACGCTTATTGGAACAGCCACGCTTGAGCCGGAAATGATTTCTTCCCCAAATCATAAACATGTTTCCCCGACAGGCTGGCAGGACGGCAAATATTCATTCGCAACAGAGGGCTGGGTTGATATTCATTAATTAAGGGTATTTGCTGCTTTGACAGGCGCACACCTGTGCTGGTGATTGATGTCTGGTATGATGGGAGGCATTTCCTCCTAGCAGGTATTGATTGGCTTTTGATTGGTGGCTTCTGCTGAAGCTGAATCTCTGTTGTTTGTGATTCTGAAGCGGCGCCGTAGGGTGACGTTGCCCTTGAGGCTCTGACTGGCTGTGACTGGGGCAACAGCCTCACTCGTCCCTAATCCTGAGATGTGTGAGGAATTGCAAAACTTCAAATGCCCTCGACGGAACCACGAGCGCTGCGTGAAGCCGCCCGGCCCTGCAGAGTGCAAACACGCCGACGAAGGTTCGGCTTGTATTTAAAGTGACAGTGTTTTGTTTGGAGTGGGAAGCGGTGTGGACTGAATCGTGTAGTCACGACAGGGCTCAAGGGCAATAGAGCGGAGGTGCATGGGAGTCAAACCGGTACACGTTACTCCACAGTCATACAAGTCACCACATTAGCTGTTGACGGTGTTGAGCAGAGATACAGATGACAGATTATCTACACCTTTAACCAGCAAATCACAGTCAGAGAAGATTAGAAACAGGTGATGTGCTTTCTGGAATTAAGCTTCAAATTGAGAGGCATGTCTTTAACAACGTGTAAGTAAGTTTGAAGCAGATGTAAGGCCATGTTGTAATTTAGACTCTGAAGCGTTCACAACGGTGCATTAACAGTTAAAGCAGCAGCAGGTAGAGACGGAGCAAAGACGGAGCAAAGACGGAGCAAAGACGGAGCAAAGACGAGTAAACAAAGTCATTTTTATTAAACGGTCGCTAAATCCTGACAGTAGAGCATGAGACAGGTAATCTGAAAACAAACATGTTCCTCTGTGTCCTCCGGTGTCCTCCGGTGTCCTCCGGTGTCCTCTGTGTCCTCTGGTGTCCTCTGGTGTCCTCCGGTGTCCTCTGGTGTCCTCCGGTGTCCTCCGGTGTCCTCTGGTGTCCTCTGGTGTCCTCCGGTGTCCTCTGGTGTCCTCTGGTGTCCTCCGGTGTCCTCTGGTGTCCTCTGGTGTCCTCCGGTGCTCCTAATGGCATCTGCAAGATTTCACAGACCGGAGGAAAACAACCATCAACTCACTTTACAGCTGAACAGCACACTACAAGAAGTTTCTGAGAACACGTGAGGACAGAAATAGACATTACAGCAACAGAATACTGATTCATATCTGATCAGCGCTGCCTAGTTTGACCGTTTCATCAGAGTTGGTGAGTGATTGACAGCTGCTCGGAGACGGAAGGCTCCATCTCGGCTCTGATTGGTTGTTCCCCTCCGGTCTGTGAAATCTTAAAGATGCCGTTAGAAGCACCGGAGGAGCACAGCTGTCAGGATGTAGTGGCCGTTTTTATAAAGCCGCTTCTTAAACTCTAATTAAAGGTGAGCTCAGAGAAAGTTTCCCCCTTTCAGCAGATGAATGTGAAAACAGCCTTCTGGTGTCAGACTGTCCGTACGTCACTCTGCACAGTGAAGGTCACACATCTAAATGAAGGAACAATAAGCAGAACACGTTTGTCAGTGGAGGGGTTCTTTAGAATAGAACTGTATTATCTTAAAGTACGCTGTAGTGTGTTCTACATTTGCTGATTGTTTACATTCTGCGTCTAAATGCTAAGTCGTCCCTCCTGGTTTTGTTGTTCTGTATGTTAGTCATTGAATATAATGAGATATTCTTTGGAGCACATTCATTATGCCGTCCTGAGTGCAGGCTGTATAAATGCTTTTGGAACACACTTATGTCTCTCCGTATGTCCAGACTCTTCAGCTTTTGTTCCCACTCGAGGTATTGATGTGGATTTGGAAGTGCAGTGTGTCTCTGCTTCATTGTGCTTCTTGTTTTGAAATGTTAAACAGCTCGGAAGAGAGAAGCACACAGAAACCCACAGCTGCATCTGCATCCACGCTTCTCTCTCCCACACCGTCCCGCTCAGCTGACCGTGAGACGACTGTGAGTCGGTGAAAATGACAATGACATCCTCAAATCAAAACATTTCATTCCCCACAGCAGAAGCTGAGTCTGTTGTGGTCTGGTCTGCTGACGCAACTCTCTCCCATTAAACTTTCCACCTTTTCCTCCAAATAGATTTAATTTGCTCTCCCAGTTATTTTTTCTTTCTCTCTTTCTGTGATGTCACTCCTCTCTTCGGCGTTTGCAGAGATTACCTTAAACTATGTGTTTGAGCGGAGCACGGGAACCCAACCGGGGCTTTAGCTGTGTAAACAGCCGGCGTTTTGTACGTCGCAATAGGAGGAAATACTTAATTAGGATTATGGGATTTGTCTCTGCACCTTCAGGTTCCTGAGAAGGAGGCTGGGAGATGTCAGAGGGATAGAAGTTTGGTCTCATTTAATCAGGAGTCGGCGGCCTGCGGCGGCCCTGACCCCGCCGGTAATTTATTACCGCTCCAACACAAACAGAAGCTCTCTCACCGTGCCTGCCGTCGCCCTGTCGTTGGTGATAGAGAGAATCAGCTGGCTGAATATAATGAAACCAGTTATTTGCCTGTCAACTCTGAATACTTTTCCTTTTTTTCTCCCTCGCTCTCTCTCTTTTTTTCTGCCACAGATATTGCCATGGCAACTGTGGATCCTGTATGGAGTAGCTGTTGATGATGTAAAGTAGTTCCCGTGGAAAAATAATCTTGCAAATCCCCAAAACAAGAGCAGAAAGGAAGGCAGATGCAGTTGTAGGAAGAGGAGCGTAGAAGAGTACGGTTTGGGGAATTTAGCATTTATGGGATTATTCACACGAGTCCAAACGCGTGAATACATCTCTTCACATAACGCCGCTCGCTCTACCTGCCATTGAAGCAGCTCTAGATTCTCCTTATCTCTCTTTTTCTCCTCCGCGGTCAATAGATCTGCACCGTGATTGGCAACTGTATAGATCGCGAGCGCTGTGTTCTAGCTGCAGTTCGTCTCTGCCTGCCACCCAATTCGACGGCTGTCACCCGGCAGTGGCACAAATCCCACAGGCCATTATGAGGCTGGTTTAATCCCCACAACAGCAGCATCAGAAGCCTTTCAAGAAGGGTTTCGGAGCATGATACCCTGTCTGTCACATGCATCCGCTGGCTTCAGGCAGGGCTACGCTGCATTGTTGTCATCCCACTCCATCACTTATGTCTCGTCTTATCCCCGAGCCTCTAAGACAAATGTACTGGATGTCCTCCTGCTGAAGATCAATCACATGTTGCGTGTAATCTTCTGCCGGGCTTTGTCTCTCTGCTATTGATGCTCAGATTTGGCCTTGGCTGTTGCACACAATAAATTGTGTTTTTATTGATGTCTTGATTTTGCAGGTCGAGGAGGATTTGTAAAACAATCGGTCCGTTTATTTCGTGGGTTAGTTATTTGTGGTTTGTGATTCAAGGGTATTTGCTGGTGTAGCTGATCTTTTTCTGCATATTTGCTTCTTTTGAACTCTCCTCAACCTTTCCTTTCCCACGGCCAAGTTGTCATGTGGATTTTACTGTAAACTCTGTTGTTCTATTTTAAAGAATAGTTGAGATGGAGAGGATCAATACCGCTCTGTAGGTGAATCTGGAGATGCAGCCTGGAGTCAATGAGGTTAGTTAAAGACTGGAGGCAGGAGGAAACCGCTAGCCTTGCTATCTCCAAAATTCAAAATCCACGCCGTCAGGCACCTCTAGAGATCACTAACTCATCAACACGTCGTATCGCAGCTGGTTTATCCCACAGCTGTAATGATGACCAGACTACAGGAAGTCTCTGTGCTCGCCCGCTGGTACCCAGTAATGGATGTAATGGATTAACATCAACAAACAATAAGCAACAGTTTAGTATATGAGCTGTAAAGGTAATATTCATAAGAATGTTTTCATTAGTGTTCAGTCACCTGAAGAATGGTTGTGTTTTGGTTATCTTAGAATGAGTCCTTCATGTCTCCATGGGGAGCGGGTCTTCTTCACGGAGTCCTCCATGTGTCTACAGTAGCCCCGCTAAACGCCGGCTCCAGAGAGAGCCTTTCCTTACCTGAAGGCCGCCGTAGTTCTCCGACACACTTGTGAAACTGCGGTAACGTGAGCTGCAGAGAACACAACTCCAACGTTAATGCTAATGGTGCTCTATATCTGCAAGGTGTGTGGATAGGCAACTGTTTCCTAACAAGTTCACCATGCCACCTTCAAAGGTGATAATATGTCAATGTGTTCGCAGCTTGTTTCTGCTGCCTCCGAGGGGATGAAAAACAACTGACTGCTGGTTTCAAAGTGCAGACGGTGTCCCAGTTGTACGCTATTTTTATTCTGAATATACTGGATCAAACAGATATCTATGCAGTCGTCTTGTCTGTGACCTCACCTGGATATGAGTCGACCTCATACAGATTGTGTACCTCAGGGTTTGGGAGACTACAGGGTTGACCTACTTATGCAACAGGAACCTGAACCCCATCAGACACCAGCTGTGTGACAGTAAAGCCTCGCTTATACTCCCGGCTGCGGACACCACGGACGCATAGTAGTTCTATTTATGCTGTTCACATGGAAGACGCATTCCACGTAGGGTTTTTTTTAAAGATTTTTGATTTTTTTGTCTTCATTAGATAGTGACAGTGAGAGTTCTGAAAGGGGGAGAGAGAGGGGATGACATGCAGCAAAGGGCCGCAGGTCACATTTGAACCCCAGGCCGCTGCGGTAAGGACTGAGCATTGGTACAGCTACCAGGTGAGCTACCAGGTGAGTTATCAGGTGAGTTAACAGGGCGCCCTGCGTTACACATATGTGCTATAGATCACTACGCTACCACTTGTACCGAAGTGGATGTGCAGACAAGTTCGGACAGGTTTGTACGGTCACAACAAATTGCCGGTACGCGGACGTCCACATAGAGCCAATACCCTCTGATGACCAAACTGACTTCACGTGGGGTCGAGCGCAGAGCCTTGCAAAGGCAGCGCAGGTAAAATATCTCATCAAAAAGTGCACACGGATTGCCATCCACTGTTTCTACAACATCAGTTACAGCTGTTATCTCATTGGTTGCGCTTTGAAAGGTCAGTGGCGCTTGGTGTCAATTTTGAGATGGGGCGCCACGCCAATGGAAGCGCTTCCACCTCGTCTCCCCATAGAAAAACAACGGCACAGCCAGCGCGGAGCGATTTTACTGCTGATCACGTGGCCGGCTTCACACAGAACGCAACAACGGCACCACTGTGCTCTGAAACCCATTCATTCCAATGGCTTGCGCGGCGCCACGGCGGCTTTTCGCTGCATCGAGCGAAGCGTGGACGCAGCTCACACCGCATTCTGTGTGAAAGACCCTTTAAAGCCAAAGTTGTAGTTTGCACACGGCCGTGCGACTGTTTGGGAGGATAACCAAGACTTCTGTCCTGTAGTTTCTGGAGCATGCTTACAGTTTGTGACCTCCAGTTTCTCCTGATGCTGTTTGTTGTGGGCCTGTTGCTACACCTGTTGTTATCTATCATCTTCTTTTGCTGGCTTATCATATTTATTATAATTCATGATCAGCTTCCTCCTGTTCCTTTAAGTCTGGAGGTGCCAGGTTACCCCGAGCACGGTGATTGATGAGCTGCTTGTGACCTACAATAGACAGACCCACAATTAAAGAGCACCTTATATCCCAGCTGTGAATGTGAAAGATAAATGCTGATAGCACCCGCCCCTCTGATGTTCAATCATGCTCTCCACGCCTCGGTCTCAGCTTGTGTCCTCACAGTGACTGATGTGCATTTGAATATTTCTCTCTCGCAGGTAAACATTAACATTCACTTCACTTATTCATTCACTCCTCCTCGCTCTGGGTTCAACGCAGCCTGCCTGTTTCACACAGACATTCTCAGGGAAAACCTTAATTTAAGCGTTTATTTTCATGCTGTGCAACAGTCGGACTAATGTACTGAACATCCTTCACTTTGGAATTATTCATCACATGATAGGGGGAGTAGACGATGCTTTTACTGCCTTCTCTGCGTCCCCTTTGTGGTTAGTTTTAATTCTTTCCTGCTTATTCTGAACTTGGCTCTGTCCTTGTTTTGGGCTTTAAAACATGATTTTTCCTCCTGCCTCCAGTGGGACATCCGCCTTTGACCATTGCTTGCCTTTTGCTCTGGTCCCAGGATACATGTTGGGCCTGAACCCATAAAAGATAAAAGGTTCATCTCTGCACAGCTCACTTGTTTGTCCTGCACCACATTTTCTTCCAGTAACTAGGTTTTCTTTTCCCGGATGGGGTCCATCTTCCCCGAGTCGACTCTGGGGCGTTCAGAGTTCACTTGATGCTTCTACGTCTGTCTGACCACGTTATTCGCACATTCCAGTCGATGGTTATCGGGAGAGAACGCGGCGCTGTCGCCTTCTCTCCCGATTCCACTGGAGACCACTTAAAGAGGAAACTGTCAATGATGATATTTCATTCAAAGTGGTAATAAAACGACTACAGTATATCTGTAACAGTGCCATATGACTCTAACATCGTCTATAGTGTTGCAATGCTCAGTGTGAAATGCTTCCATGCTAAGCACTGTTCCATTATGTACTGTACACGCTGTGAAAATGTGATCAATGCCCCGTCTGTCATTCTTCATTCCTTTTAGTTTCTCCCTGAGCTCTGTTTCTAACTCTCATCACACTAAGTCAGACTTCACTATATGAGCAGCAACATGTACAGGAACTCAGTGGAGGTCTGAAGCAAAAACTAACGACACAGTCGGCACCGATGTTGAAGAAATTACATTTAGCATCCTTAGCTGTTTCTAAATATGTGTTTCACACAGACTGTATCAAATATGGACGTAGTCACTGTGACGTCACCCGCAGGGTTCTGAAGAACCATTGTGAAGCTCAAAGGGTCATGTCAAGGAGGTAACCCTCAAGTTGCAAAAACTTGCTGCCTGATCAATGCCTAACCTTAAAAAGAGACTCTATGTAAGAATCCTAATGTGTTGTTAGCAGCTTCATGTGTCCGTTGAGTCAACTGAAGTCAGCGTCCTGCTGCTGGCCTTGTGCTGCTCTACATAGACATGAAGGAGCATCACTCAACACAGAGAGGAGACACACGTCAGCTAAAAGCACAGCATCACTCTAGAGTTCAGCTGCTTGGCAGTAATGTTAGCTGACCAGACCGAGGTCTCTCCATCAGTCTGCTGATCCTAGTGGGGGCTTCTCCGCGAGAGCTTTGCAATTTGTGTGTTTATGCCTTCTAGACATGACCAGCTCAAAGTGGGTGACTTCGGCAGTCGCCATCTTGGCAGTGACGATACGGCCTTTACTAGTGAAGCTGAGGCGGCTCTGGTGACGAAGCCCAGCAGACAGCTATCAGCTAGCGACCTGGGAGGCTCCGACCTGTCACTCAAAGCGGCCACACCCTCAATTATGCCAAACTTTAAGCTTTAATATACTTTAAACGGATGAGTTCTATAAAACTTCACCCTCGTTATGATCGGGTCAATTAGCTCTAGAGACTGAAACCGTTTTTTGGACCAGGCTGTGAACATGTTTATTTCTGCTGTAGAGTTGTTGCATGTTTTAACTCAGAGGTCTGTGAACATCAGCTCACTATTGGAGCCTCGAGTGGCCGTTTGATGAACTGTAGTTTTGGGCTTCATTTCTCAGCAGCGGAGCCACTTGGTTACACGCTGTCAATAATCCAGGTAGAAGCTGTCAGAGCAGCTGTCACTGACCTTTTAGCAGTATGAACGACCACATCATCGCCCAGCTGCAGCGAATGGAAACTCTGTTTTTACTGTTTTAGTTTTCACCTTCAGCTTTATTTTTCCTTTCCACACACATTCTGACTATAACAGATGTTGATGCCTGCTTCCCTGAACCTTGTCATTTGGTGTCCGTTTATTTCCTTTGAGGGAAGCAGCAAAGCCCACTGACATTCAATCACATTATTTTGGCACAATGATTCGCTGCCTCCACCTGTGACCTGAACCACACGTAACGCTGCGCATGACAAGTGCCGTGTAAATCAAACCAGCATACACACACAGATTCCTGACTGAATGTGGTGGTGAGACGCTGACCAGGAACCCAGATGATCACATGCACATCAATAAACCGAGCAGCCTGCGGTGAACAGCCCAGATTCTTTACAATATTTGAATTCAATCTCTCCCAAGGTGATGCTACACCTCTTAGATGCAACTGCCGACCTGTTATTGCGGGAGTGTGATCGAGAGCGGGCTTATAGCGGCCATAACAGGGTAAGGGCATGATTGCCTGCAGGTAAGTGATTTAGAGAAAATCAGGTTGATGCTCGCCAAACCCTCCGCCAGAGAAGCACGGGCCAAGGCCGAGCAGTTGTAAATATTCTTAAGTGTCAGCATTTTCCACATCGCTTACCTTTAGGCTTGGATGGAATAAATTCTCGTACAATTTTCAGAGCTGAAATTAGTCGTTCTTTGTGCGTTTTCTCAGTCCAGGATCCCTAAAGGTTGTCTGAGGTTGCCGATGGAGGCTCGTCTCACTGTATCCGCTGTGGAACCTGATCCAGATACTCAGTAAAGAGAAACTTCTGAATCTTTCACCCAGTTCAGAAGGAATTGGTTATGCTGCACAGGGCTGATTTGACATGGTCTGTGCACAAAAAGGGAGCATATCTGATGCGTTCAGGCTCACTGCAGCTGGACACCTATAGCCTAAGGTACATAAACAGGTAAAATCCCCACACGCTGTTCACATCCTGTATAGCAGTTTAGCAAATTTGCCTTAGTGCACATGCACTTTGTGCATTATTCACATCCCATTTAGCGTTATGTAACGGGGGATCATTTAATGACAGATTATGACCTTGTTGAGACCCACACAAAGATAATTGGTGCAGTGACTGATGAGGAATATCTGTTAAAAGCTGGTAGTTATTATATCTAACATGAACTGTCAAATACACTCCTTAAAGAAATAGGGAAGATACAGGTGTAGAGAAATGGACACCACATTAGTGAAATACTGCGGGCCTTTCATCCAAGAGGACGTCCTTTGTGCTGTACGCGACAGAATTTCAAGTGAAATTGAGTTATGCAAGACACATTGGATGTTATGCACTGAATGACAACTTAAGAGTTCAGTAGCTTGGAAAACATTATAGGAGGATAGATTTAAAAAAGCCTCAATTGCACTTTTCCTCTCAGAACAAGGACGTGGCGGTGGTCTCCAGTTAATTCAGACTGACTGAAAGAGACCCTGCAGAGAGCAGCGGGGGTCAGGAGGGTTGAGAGTTAGCGGCTCTGTGGTTTGTCACATTTTGACATGTGTCCTTCAACGGTTACATCAGCACCAACGCCGGCCCTGACATGAAGGCCAGCGGTCTCACACTTTACATCACTCATAACGCCAAGCAGAAGGGGAAAGATGACATCTTTCAATATTGACTGACAAGATTGACTGTCTGGATTATCTGTACGGTCGTACATGATAAAGATGTCTAGAAGGGCCGGTTAGGAGTCCGGTATTCCCCTCCTTGCCTCCGTCCGGTGGCCAGAGACACGGCTCCACATGAATGATAGTGTTGCTCTGTAACTGCTGGACGTCTGAACAAGCAGCTATACTAACAAGTTCACCATGTCAACTGAAAAGGCGACGTTGTCAGTGTGTCAACATCAATGTTCCTCTAATCACTAGAAACTCTTTCTGCATATGAATGCAGATTTTGGTATCAGAAGCGTTCTGGTTTACGTTTGTAGTCCGAGTATTATTGACAGTATTATCACGTTTGAACGGGCTTTGGTTGAATGCAGGTAAACAGTCCGTAAGAGGCGGAACGCATCGGACCAAATACAACCTCAGAACCCACCGGATATCGTCTGATGATTGTTTATCTTTTTATCGGTGTAAAATCAGCTTGTAAACCGGCTTCTTGTGAAACGATGTGGCCATAGACGTCGTCTCTCAACTCAAACTCCAGTCTCGGGTCTCAAGTTGCTAATCGGATTGTAAACAATGAGCGGTGAACGGAAGAGGAAGTCTCGGTCTGGATATCCGCCGGCTACACCGGAGCCCCACAAATATTGCCCGTCGCCCCCAGAGGCTCGTCATCATCAGACCGATGGCCGCAGGTTTTACACTCACATTATATTTAAGGACAAGAGGAATGTTTTGACGAAGTTGGTCACCTTTATAGCCGTGTTTCCACTGCATGGCACGGCTCTGCTCGACTCGACTCAATCTTGGTACCAGTACTTTTCTCTATGGTGCGATTTCACTGCAGATCGTACCTCCTCAGTGTAGGCGGGATTCTCAGCTGATCACCGTAGCGGCGGCGCATCAAACTGCCCTGACGTCATCTTCAACGGGACACTCACTGAATCATTTCAACAGCACCCAAACAGAGGATCAGCACTTCGTTGTATGGCGTAGTGTACGTAGTTCGTCTGGTGTAGCGGTGTAGTTTTGCGACCTGACATTTTTGAATTATTTAATTTTAAAGATTTCGGTCGCTTGGCCATTTAAAAATGTCGGGTTTGTGCAGGGTGTCCAATGTCTCGGTAGTAATGATTCTCTCTGACCAATCAGTGGTCTGCAGTGTTTTAACTCCCCCGTCTAGCGTCTCCGAGGTGGGTGACAAGAATGGAGCGGTTCTGTTGGTACCATCCGTGAGTTTTACGAATGGAAACGCAAAAATATCTGTTCTAATGTGTGACGAACTGAACCAAACTAAACTAAACTGAGCTGGACTGCTTGGTGGAAATGCGCCATACTATGTCACTGCGTTGCAGAGACGTGTTACTCATAGTAGCCAGCAGGAACAGCCAACTAAACCAGTAGCGCATTCAGTGGATCAGCTGTTGTTGGCTTGTTTGAATGAGCTGATAATGGTCGTCCCTCATGTAAAGGTTCTGCAGTTTGTAGTTAACGGGCTAGAAGATGAAGTGAATGTGGTGCTAAGAAGTGAAAGGTCGTGTTTTCCATGGATATTGTCTGTTTTAGTCAACACACTTGATGCAGCTTCAGGGTGCTGCTGCTCTGCTGGGCGGCATCGTGTCGTATGATTAGCAGATCTAGTTTTGGTCAGTCTTTTACAAACCTGGTAGTTTTCTTATTTGTTTTTCTTGCTACTTTGACAGTATCATAGAATCTGACATCTGGCTGAGAGATTCAACTCCAGCTGTCATCTGGCTCCACGGTAGGTTATGATTTGTTTTTCTTAGTTTAGCTGCTTGCCAGCAGTCAAAAAAAAAAACCCATCTTGAGCCAAGCAGCTTAAAGGTCCCTTTATTGTGCGGTAGAAAATGTGATGGCGTAGGTGCAGGTGAAAACCCATAGTGTTTATCGACTGATATGAGTGATACTGATCTGAAAGCAGTTATTTCCTCTCCACCAGGCTGTCATTTGGCTGGCTGAGTGAATCCAGCCCGGGCTTTAGCCTATTCTTTTACTGCCAGACGGCTGGGTGATTAGTGCCGTGGCAGTCTGCAGTCGGCAGCTCGGTGCTGTTGCCTGATAAAGGGGTCAGACTCAGCCACACACCCACTGCCAACCTACCCCTGCCACTTAGTAGTCTGTTTCCTGTCGGCCCGCTCGCACCGAACAACACCAGGTCACTGTCGCAGCTTCCTGCCGCTCCACCTCTTCTTCCAAAGCCCGACTCTCCATGGAGCACAACCCCTTCTGCCTCGGCTCCTTGTTGCAATCAGTGCAAGAAAATCCTCTGATTAATCTTAGTCAACATCAGAGCCAGAAAGAAGCCAACAACGCCGACCGCCTGTGGCCAGATTCTCTTCATTGACTGCACAGGGATAGGACCCCCCCGCGCCCCCCCACCCACACACACACAGACGAGAGAAAGAGTTAGTTAATTGGATATTATATTGAACAGAAGTAGTTTAGAGCTGAAGGAGAAAATAACTTTTGTTGGTAACGGCGCAATTGCAGCAGCATGGAGAGATAAAATGGATGTGATTCTCCCATCAAAGAGCAGCTTTATTGTGTCTGGAATCGTCTTCTAAAGAGGATTGAGATTGGAAAAAGAGATGGGGTGTTCATCTTTTCACAAGATGATTTACTGCACTGATATAGTTTCTAATCAGATCTCACTGGTGTTTTAGAGGCTTTTTAACATCAAATCTCTAAATAAATCCGCCGTAAAGTGAAATGCGCAGACAGATGTAGGTCCCGGCATTAGCAGGTTTTATGCCTTGAAAAGTCACTGTTGTTTGGTAAGATGGGAAATGCTGCCGTGCAAATGTAAGACGAAGGAATCAATGGTATCTTTTATAGTGTTTAAGGGGAGTTACCCATGCTAATGATAAGCAATCCAATTTATGATCAAGTGGGATTCATCATTCAGCACACCTGGATGGTTAAGAACGTTTCATGCATCTGGAATTGACTTCTCTTATTTTGTCTCTTAACAGAAAATTAAGAGAAATGAAAGTATAGCGCCTGGAAATGGCAAAAAACCCTAAAATAACACATTCAATTCAAAATGTCCGACTTTCTGTTGGGTTTACGGTATACCTCCAAGAGGCTTTTTTGTACGTCTCAACATGTTGCATATACCTGCCCAATGTCATACTTCTAGGTGAAACCACAATGAGGGGCTCAATTTTAGCAATTCTTTAGGGGGCGCTATCGAGACATTTTGTCACATCTGAGATGAAACCCAGGAAATATGTAATTATTCACCAGGCCTGATACACGTGCTAAATTTGTTCAGTTTCCGAGCAGCTTTAGCCCCTCAAAATGTGATTACCATGCGTAAATAATAATAATAATAACAGACGAAGCAATTCCAACAGGGCCTCGGCGGCCTTCGGTCGGTGCTCGGCCCTAACCATAAGAGACATTTAGGAGAATGTTGCTGCATGAGGCCAACTATCTTTATCCTGAACTAACTCGTCATTACCAGCAGCAACACAGTGGAAACATTTAGAAAATGGGCAGTCATAGCGCCCACAGAAGATACGCAGCAGTCATTGCAGCTCACCTTGAAGGCTCCTGTGGGGTCAGCAGCAGTAGGACGCTTTTAATCTGTTAGTCCTCACAGCCTCGTCGCCGTGACCTTGCAGACAGACCATGAATTTCATTACATGCTTCTTACCTTAGACGCGACAGTCGGCGTTAGTCCCCCGAAGAAGTATTCTTTAGGCGTCGCTCACAGGCCGGGAAATCCATCAAGTTACAGGCCCATTTACCAACAGAAAAATATATCTCTCAGTTCTGCTTTGAGATTCAAGCCTCAGTCAGAATTCAGTCAGATGTGACTCCTTTCAGAATTCATTTTATTGTTTCATCTTCAATCTCTCTCTCACACACACACACACACACACACACACACACACACACACACACACACACACACACACACACACACACACACACACACCAGTTCAGTTCCATTAGTTTGTCTGACTTTTCAGAGTGCATTGCTAAGCATTATCTGAGACTGCCTCATGGTTGTTGCTAATTGATGCTGCAGTCAGTTCATTATTTCAGTTCTCCCCCACGGCCGCTCAGATATCTGATTCATACATACACCCTGCATTTAATCAGTGGGATCACACAGCCATGCATGGCCGCTTCGAGCTTTTTGGGGGCCCAAAGAAAATGATGTTCGGGGGCCCATATTTTGTGATACTAGGGTTGGGGGGGGTTCCAAGCCCTCTAAGGTGGTCCGGGGGGGGCATGTATTTGACATTTAAAGGCATCAATCTGGAGCTCTTTAAGAGGAAAAGAACCTCGATCCTCGAAGAACATCTTTTATCCTCTCAAATTCAAACATCTGAAGTTGACCCCAGCAATGTGAACCTACAGAAAAGGATAATGAATAGGAAACACTGGGGCCGTCCTACAACAAGAAACTCCTGCATCTTTATTTACAGGTGATTTACCGGTGTGCAAACCAACGACAGCTTCAGTGTCTCTCCGGGACGTCAAGCACTTAAAGGTCCTGTTAATACAGGTGAGTCCAGGTGTGTGCAGGAGACTAAACCGTTTTTTGACCATAGTGAAGATGTTGTTTTTGAAAGGCTAAACACCAACAAATATGGATTGAAGCAGAATGTTTTGTTCGTTAAAAACAAGTTGTGAGTTTCCGAAATGATTCCATCTATCTTTTTTCAAAAAATGTTGACTTTTCGATAGCGATGCACCGATACCACTTTTTTTCAGACCGATAGCTGGAGGGTGTGAGGACACACGGCAGGCTGGGGAGTCCCGCATACGAGGCGGTGCGCCGCCACCGGCTCTAGGTCGGCTTGGAAAGGCTCGGGGCGAAGGTGCTTCCCGGAGTCGTGGACAAAGCGTCACCGGGGCGGACTGTCCTCAGTGTGCCCCGACAGCATCGTGCCCCCAAGGCGGCTAAAAGGCTTAAACTTAAAAGGTGCCAGGGGTCTGTGGTGATGTCGGCAACCCACCGACCCGTCTTGAAACACGGACCAAAGAGTCTAACGTACGCACGAGTCAGAGGATGCTAGCAAAACCCCGTGGCGCAATGAAAGTGAGAGCTGGCGGGCGCCGCCTGAGGTGGGATCCCGGCCCCGCGGGGTCGGGCGCACCACCGGCCCGTCTCGCCCACACTGTCGGGGAGGTGGAGCGTGAGCGTGAGCGGTAGGACCCGAAAGATGGTGACGAGAGGTTAACGTCACGCCGCCGTAAAGTGGTATCGGTGCCGTTGTATCGGAGCCGTTTTGCGAGTACGAGTACATGAGCACGGTATCGGACTCGATACCTGATACTGGTATCAATGCATGCCTACATTTGGACTAAGGACTGAGAAAGTTCCAGCACCACGCCGTTCGACTCAAACATGCAATGAAATTTATATGTCAGATTTGAAATGTTGGTGCTGCAAGCATTGTTTGATGTCCAAATAGTCCTAAATGCCAATTGTGCGTTGTTTTGTATGAATGTATGATGTGTGAAAAGTCGAGAGGATTTCAAGAATCAGATGTGACAAATGTCTGATTGAGCCACATTTGATGTAGTGCTCCGTTCCTCAGTGTGCCGATAGATCAGAGCCAGCACGCTGCTAACTGTTCACACATGGTTTATACTGTTCGATCATCAGACTAGAGTCCGACGCCCACCCTCCTCAATAACCAGATATTATCCTATTGGAGCTTTTACTAGCCAACATAAAAATGGAGTACCAAAGTGATTAATCAGAATTATGGTGGTAGTGGTGATAAACATTGGTCTTGCCCACTAGAGAGGAGCAGTGAACGCCAGAAACAGTTTCTATCACAGAGCTATAAATGTGGGAAATCCCTCAGCTGGTGGGCTCACACCAAGCGTATCCAAAACCAGCGTTATTTAGTCCTTGTGTTCATAGTTTACTCCGAACATCCATCAGCTATCTGAGGGACATCTAGAATTACCTTTCAGTGGCAGACAGACCCAAATGACCTCATTTAAACGTGTTATTCTGAACATAACTCCAACAAATGATGCATTAAAATGCCATGATCAACACGTAATAGACCTTACGCCACTGGCAAAAATCCATTCAAGCAACAGAGACTGTATGCCTCTGATAAAAAGCAGACAAAAAGAAAGACAATTAGGACGTGAAAAAGAAATTACCAACCTCATTGATGGGCCTGAATAGCGTCCCAGAGGAGGAAGAGGTAAAATGTAACGCTTCAACAAAAGGACATTAACGCAGATCCCTTCATTACTTTGAGTATAATGACCCTCCCTCTCCCCGCAGCCCACCGCTCCTCCGTACGACCCGGCAACAAAACGAATCTGCAGGGGTTTAGTGGCAGGGCATATCCTTCAGATGCGTCACGGCTCCATCCAGACATCGTCAGACGAAGAGCAGCGAGGTGTCATCGGCGGTAATTAATCCTTTGACATTTTGTGAGTTTTCAGCTCCTGGAGCCGGTCGCAGCTTCGCTTTTCATACGTTCAGACTCAGCCTATTTATAACATGAGTGTTTACTGAGTACATATTTACCTGTCACTAGGCTGTATATGAATGGGTTGCACCTCTCAAAGTACTTCTTATAGAGAGATGAGTGTTTAGCAAACAGAATTAACTGCAAAGGTTGCATTGAACTAACGTTAGAGGGCTAATGTATGAATCGTTAAGACTGAAGATTAACAGAGGTATATATGGAATATGATCTTACATATATGACATGATATGATCTTCACTGGGAACAATACAACTCAATGTTCCTCACATTACAAAGTGTTATGTTACTAACAGCAGACTGAATGACTACATAGCGCAGTGGCCCTCAAACTGGGAAATGTGATGCGCAGTTAATGTTTCTATGTTTGAATCTTTTTCACGGCTCTTTATACATCCATGGTAGCGGTGGTGTTCATTCAGACAGGAAGTCTGGAGGTTTACAGAATGGACAGATACTTGACAAAAAGAAAAACAGACGATGCCTCGGAGACGAACGAGACAACGAGCTCATCTGACAGTAATCAAAAGTAAATATATGATGAAGTAATAGTAGTTTGAAGCTCCATTCATAACGTGGTCAGTATAGTTGTCAATACATTGGTCTTTTAAATATTATTATTATGATAAATATGTCTTCCTCCGAAGGGGGAATGACCACTGACTTAGCGTCATAGTGTCGTTAGCATAATCAGATCTCAGTTTAATCTATGAAGAATACTCACCATGTACAATATGCATCAGAATAGTT